>APFE030323485.1:3775-51997 GCA_000404065.3 Pinus taeda
AAAAAATAAATTTACATATATAAAACACAACATTATTAACAAATACAAATTATAAATGTATATGTATATACATTATCTTATAAATTTACTTCATCACAGTGTAATATATACATACAACTACATATTGTATCATTAGTAAATCATCACATATATGTTCCTGGTATATATTATAAATATAACACATTAGAATTTGTACCTAAGAAAATTCAAACACTAAAAGGCACATGTGAAAGGCAAATAGAAGACATATAAGGCACATGTAAAAGGCATATAGAAGACATGTAATTGTTGCTTGGACTTCTCTAATCTTTACGAAGCTTCAAAGTGCTATCACTGAACCAACAAATGCTAGAAAAGTGATAAGCAATTCCATTTTTCTTTATCCTTAATTGCTTGGTTTCTAACACTAAGTTTTTGTGCCTTTGTAACAGTATTTGATCACATTTGAGATTCAGAACATGCAGCAAAGGGGACAGAGAGAGGTGACATCTTTGATTGGTGAATTGTTTCTAATCAATGGAACTATCCTGTATTAATTTTGGGAGTGGCGAACCAGATTTGTAATTTTCAAAATATCATTTTGTAGTCAAATGAGGGGAAGCCTCTATGTATAAAATAATTGAAATTTGCGTGACTTAAAAGTGGGGGATATCAATATTTATGGGAATAGAGGAATATCATTAGTGGGGGATATCAATATTTATGGGAATAGAGGAACATCATTAAGGAAGGAAATTTTATAGGAAATAAATGTTCTTTAAATTGTATGTGACTGTGGGGTGTTTCGAATTATATTTTGAATTGTAAAACTTGATTTATTTTTTTTTGTAAGTTGGGGTGGGACTCTCCGATTTACATGTCTATTATGTACCCCTCTACGGGGGAAGGGTAGCCCAAGATTTGAACCCAAGACTTCCGGGTCGGTGAGACTTCATTTCCATGGCCCTTGCCGCTTGAGCTACTCCATGTGGACTAAAACTTGATTTTATTCAGTTAACTCTTTTTAATGATTTTAATCATATTATATTTATTAATATTTATCACTTATTGGTTTATGTGTAATTTTATTTATCAGAATACAAAATATAACCATCATTGTTTATGTGGTTCTATTCCATAAATAGTTAGTCGTTCATTACATTTCCTTTTTGCCTTATATTGATTCAATTTGTATACATTTTTATGTGATCAATATCATCTCCAATGATTTGTGTCTTGAGGTACATAATTGATTTGAGCATGTACCTTGTATAGATTTTTATGGTTTTATTTTAGAAATTTAGAACATAGATAATATCAATTTTCTTATGTGAATTGAATTAATGTTAATGTTGTAGTGATTCCTAAATGTATAAGTTCATTTCAAATATTTGCTTAATGGTTTGATTCATAAACAAGTAATTGAATGATTATCATTTTCATGAGATTGTCACACTTACCCATTATGTATGTCTTGTACAAGAATTAGTATAGTCTCTTAATGTGTGTTGTTATAACTAACATTTTTTATTTTTGTTAGTTTGAGAGAAATAGAACTTACTTTTATCTAGTTTCAAATCTTTCATTTATATAACATTAAGAATTATTTTCCTTTCCAAATTGCATTTAAACATTAAATATCGGTTTCCATATTGCATCCTTTTTTATTATGTTAGAAAATACATTTATGTTTCTCACACCAGTTACAATATGTTATGATATTTTCTTCATGGATCATAATCATGTACATTGGTTGTATTATAACATCTTGTTTTAGTTTTTGTTACATGATTTAGTAGCATATAATTTTGTAGCAAATTGTCATATAATATTTTAATTCACAGTATTAATTTCAATTTTTAAATCACTATATAGTCTTGTTCTTTTAATAGAAATACTAAATCTTGATTGTTTTCTTTCCATTATTTTATTTTTTATTTCATTATTCGTCAACTTATAACTTTATGTTCAATAAGAGTATTTTAGTTCACATTAGTTTAGTCGTAGGATAACCATAGTTTAGTGTTAGTTTTGCTTTTTATTTTTTCCTTTGAAAGAGGAAGAGACGAAAGCTGTAGGAATTTACAGGGTAAGTTCCTCAGACAAAACACCAAAGGACACCACTCACAAACAGATCATAGATCAATACACCAGTATCCTTGATGTGGTTAAAACCCTCAAAGAGGGAAACAATCCACGACCTGAGCCAACGCGACCACTTTAGGAAATTTATTAATAAATAATGAAAATTTACATAAGCTTCTCTCATGAACGGTTACACTACAAATGACCCTCCATGCTCTTGAAATAGAGATCATGGACCAATTGGGTGTTAAGCCATGGATCAAGTGTCAGTAATACCAAGGAGAGAATGAACCATTGGATCAGTTCATGTCTAGAACATAGCGTGACCGTTGGATTGTAAGTTACAAAAGTACATAGTAAAGAAACACAATTTTTACCTAACTCTACACTAGACCAAGTTATACTTAACTATTTCCTATGTGTTGGAATATCCTAACATCCCCCATTAAGAAAAACTTGGGATAAGATTGAAGAATTTACAAATATGACAAAATAGGAGAAGGAAAGAGGCATTAGAGCCTATCCCCATTTAGTGACAACATTCTGAACTCCAACCATAAATTGAAGTTTAGTAAACTTCGCCTTTATGACAACCTTTGTAAAGATGTCTGCAAATTGATTATCTGTTGAACAATATTGCACTTCAAGAACATGGTCATGAATGAGATTTTTGATGAGGTGCATGTGTAGTTCAATGTGTTTGCTACGATGATGTTCGACTGGATCTTTGCATAGTTGAATGGCACTTTGATTATCACACCAAAGTGTAGTCGAATGTTGCTGCTGAAAGCCAAACTCTAAGAGGATCTGGTGAAGCCACAGGGCTTCCTTAGTAGCTTCTATGACACTACGATACTCTGCTTCTGCTGAATAAAGAGAAATGGAACTTTGTTTCTTGCAAGCCCATGCAATGGGTCCTCAACCAAGAGTGAACACATAACCTGTAGTAGACTTCCGATCATCAAGGTCACTAGCCCAATCGAAATCAGTGAAACCAACCAATAGAGGAGATGCTTCTGCACAGTAATGAATCCCAAACTAAACTATACCTTGAACATAACAAATTATTCTTTTAGCTATTTTCCAATGACTTTCCTGTGGGTTTTGCATAAACCGAGCAATAAGGCCAACAACAAAGGAAAGGTCAGGACGATTATGGATCATATAGAAAATGTTTCCTACAAGTTCACAATATATGGTAGCATCAACTTCAGGGGAAGTACAAGTGACCAAAAGTTTGGCTCCAAACTGATAGGGGGAAGGGGATGGCTTACAGTCTTCCAAGTGAAAATTGCATAGAAGATCATAGGCATACTTGGACTCGGAAAGGGAAATACCTTACTTGGATTGTAAGACTTGAAGACCAAGAAAATAATGCAAGTGTCATAAGTCTGCCATTTCAAACTTGTTTTTAAGCTTGGACTTCACATGGTTTATAAGGTTGGGATCACTACCAGTAAGGATAAGATCATCAACATAAAGAACAAGAATGATAAGAGACTTGCCCACTTTCTTGGTGTAGAAAGTCTTGTTAGAATGACACCTAGGAAATCTAGTTTTTAAAAGAAAGTTATCCATTTTGGCATACCAAGCCCGAGGGGCTTGCTTGAGACCATAAAGGGATTTCTTAAGTCGACATACAAGGCTGGAATCTGTTTGTATAAAGCCAGTAGGTTGTTACATATAGATTTCCTCATGCAAGTACCCATGCAAGAAGGTAGATTTAACATCCATCTGATGGACTTCCCATTTGTGAGAGGTAATAAGGGAAAGAACAAGGCGGATATAGTTAATTTTGGCAACAAGGATGAAGGTTTCAATATAGTCCATGCCTTCAACATGTGAAAAACCTTAGCAACAAGACGAGCTTTATGTTTATCAACTTTTCCATCTATTCCATACTTGGTTTTGTAAACCCATTTGCATCTAACTAGTTTCTATCCCTTTGCAAGAGGAACAAGATCCTGTGTATCATTTGCCAGTAATGAACGATATTTTCATTCATAGTTGCGTCCCAATCTGGATGACCTGAAGCTTCTATAAAGGTGTTAGGACTGTAATTCGTTGAAGCTTAAGCCAGTAAAGAAGAGGCTCTATCGAACTGAGAATGTGTACTTCGTCGATTTGTAGGATCACCGACAAGAGCACCTACTGCATCTCAAGTAGCACAGACCCATTTTGGAAGATGAGGAGCTGAAGGAGGATCCTAAGAAGGTGGGGGAGGATTGTCATCCTCATTATCATCATTTGAAGGAGAAATATTTTTAGACATATAAGGGATAGAGAGAGGTGGCACATCCTCCGAACTAGGATTGTGGGCCGATATATTTTCAACAAACTTTACATATCTTCTAATGATAAAATTTTTGGACTTAAGTGGAATAAGTCTTTATCCTTTGAAATCTTTAGAATATCCAACAAAAATACATTTTTCACTCTTAAGTTCTAAAGCTTTATGTTTCTCATTTGGAATATGGGCCCATAATTCACTTCCAAAAACACGGAAGGGACTTACATCTAGTTTAATTGAGCTCCATGCTTCTTCTGAAGTGATATTCTTTAAAACCTTAGTAGGAGTGCGATTTAATATGTAATTTGCACAATTAATTGTTTCTGCCCAAAAATTAAGACTAAGTCCTTTAGATTGAAGCATACAATTAGCCATTTCCTTTAAGGTGTGTTTCTTCCTTTCAGCTACAACATTTTTTTGTGGAGTATATGGAATAGTATGTTGCATTTGAATTCCATTCTCAGTGAAAAAGTTGATGAATTTGTTGTTAACATATTCTATGCCATTATCAGATTTTAGCTCAAGAATTTGATGTTTTTTTTTCAACAAAGGCCTTAAAGGTGAAGAACATGTTAAATAATTCACTCTTGAGTTTTAAGAAGTATACCCAACTGTGTCTGGAGAAATCATCAATGAAAGTTAATAAATACTTGTAGCCAGAGAATGAAACAACTGGAAGTGGACCACATAAATCACTATGCAAAAGTTCTAAAGGGGTTGAGGCATGCCAAGAGGCATGTTTTTCAAAACTATTCCAATGATGTTTTCCGAGTACACATCTGAAACAAACACCATCTCTGCAAGATACCATTGGAAGACCTGTCACCATATTTTCTTTACATAGATTCTGAAGGAAGCAATAGTTTAAGTGACCAAATCGCTCATGCCAAAGTTTTCTCACTTCATCATTATGAGCAACAAATACCAAGGGAAGATTTGATGACCCAAAGTTGTTAAACTTATACAACCTTATAGAATCATCAGTAATGCGAGTATCTAAAATCTTTATAGGATCTCTGAGGTCCTTAATTAGAACATCATGAGGTGAAAATTCAATGATTTTACCTTCACCTAAATGAGTTATCTGATATACAAATAGAAAGTTGTAGGATAAGGTTGGAACACGTAATACATGATTAAATTGACCATTGTTTATATGAACAGTTCCAATCCATACAACACTAAGAGATCTATCATCACCACCATATATATTTTTGGTGTTACAATCATTTAAAGAAGAAAGCATGGCTTTGTTCTTGGCCATGTGATAAGAAGTTCCAGAATCAAAGAGCCACTCATGAGAATGAGAAGAAGAAGATACATTTAGTGCATAAGAAGAACAAGATGCTTGACAACCATATGCACAAAGTGCTATTCTTGAAGATGAAGTTGAAGTTAAAGAGTGCTCCAAATGGATGTTATGCTTCTTCATTGCTACTTCCAAGGCTTCCATCTTCTTAAAGCATTTGGATTCTAAGTGGCCATCTCGATTACAAAAAAGGCAATGTCTACCAGTCTTCTTCCCTTTGTTTTTATTTGCCTTATCATTTTGTTGAAATGATTTTTCATTTTGAGACTAAAATTGCTTAGGACCCTTGTTTGGTTTAGGACTATTCTTTTTAGGATACTACTTCTTAGGATTATTTGAATTTGGTTGCTACTAGGTGGCTAAGGCTTTCTTAGAAGAGTTTCCAATATTAAGAAGACCACGATAAAAGAGATTTTCTTGTTCTCTTATTAAAGAATCAAAAAAGGCATCAAAATAAGGGGACATGTAGTTTTGTCCTTGAGAAATAAAGGCTTCTCTAGTAGAATGGAAGGTGGAAACAAACAAAGAGTAGGCTGGTCACAACTTAGTAAGAATGGAATAGATAAGGATACCATCTTCCTTCTTAACCTTAACACCTTCTAAGAGAAGTCTAAGGGTCTTGAATTTGGACAAAAAATATTCAATGGAAGAAAAATTATTGGGGTCTAATGTAAGCAACTCATTTTCGAATTGATGGGCTCTAATTTCATTCCTCATTCCAAAAACTTTAGTGAGTTGTTTCATTGCTTCATTAGGAGTATCAAGTTCTACGATATGGAATCTAAGGTCTAGAGAAATAGACATCCCTATCAACCCACTTGCTTTATCTTTCCTATTTTCCTATTTGGCTGCCTTATCATCATTTTGAGGTTTCGTTTCTTGGCCTGAGGCCAAACATAATATAATTAACTCACTTAAAAAAAAAAAAATTATGTGACTGGCTTTTATAAATAAGTGAAAGTCACTTTTATAATGTTACTTATGAGCTACCCACTAAATTATAACTTAAATAAAAGATAAAGAGACTTTGGAATTATAAGTGACTCACTTTTTATAATGGGTGCGAACACTTTTACATAAAGTAACTTTAACACATAAGCTACATGTGTTTTTTGAAAAAGTAACTCAACAAAAAGAAAGACTTGAACTTAAGACTTCTATTTTCACAAAGTAACCTTGGACCAAGTGAGCTAGTTTAAAAGGCTAGTAATTTTTGGAAAAGAGAAATGGTTTTTTTTTTTTTTTTTTGTAGTCACTGAAGCTTTGGGGTGCATGCTTACTTGAAAAAGATTTTTTTTCCTACAAAATAAAAACCACAAAACTCAACTCGAACATACAAAAAAGAACAAACCTTACAGGTTGAAGTTTGCTTTAGCCAAAAACTAAATATTTTCCTCCATGTTTTTTATTTTTTGAGATCACACTAAGGCGCAACAGAAAAGATCATACGCATGAGAAAAATCCTTCCTTTCTATTTCTTATTTGCCCAGATCACACAGAGTCGTAGGGAAAAGAGCATACACAGAAATGAAAGGTATAGATCTAGTAATAAAAACATAGAGGTAAATAAACCAAAATAAACGAAGAGATGAATAGCTAGAACTACAAATAAAGATTGTATACCTTCATATCTAAAAACAGACATATCTAGTGCTACCAGAAACCTTTTCGCATGAAAAGAAAGGGGTTCCTCACTGTAATAGATGCTCCTAACCTAATAGAGTAGTCATATCGGCTCGAAAGCAGTAAGAATAGTAGATCTAGGAAACAACAGTTGGACGCAGTTGTATCGGCTTCAAATTTGGATCACCAATGGATGTGGCCCTCAAATAGCTCTGATACCATGTATGAATTTATAGGGTAAGTTCGTGAGACAGAACAGCAAAGGACGCCACTCACAAATAGATCACAGATCAATACACTCGTATTCTTCACATGGTTAAAACCCTCAAAGAAGGAAACAGTCCATGGCTTGAGCCAATGTGGCCATTTTAGGAAATTTATTAATAAAGAATGAAAATTTACATAAGCTTCTCTCATGAATGGTTACACTACAAATGAACCACCATGCTCTTTACATTGAGGTCATGGACCAATCGAGTGTTAAGCCACAGATCAAGTGTCGGTAATATCGAGGAGAGAATGAATTGTTGGATCACTTCATGTCTATAACATATCGTGACCTTCAGATCATAAGTTACAAAAGTACATAGTAAAGAAACACACTTTACCTAACTCTACACTAGAGCAAGTTATAGTTAAATATTTCATATGTGTCGAAATATCCTAACAAAAGGCCAATGGATCCTATAAACCCATCGAGGGTGACCACACCAAATATCTAGGGCTATCTAAAAAGTTATGGTCTGGTTCAATTCTCCCTTGTTGACTAGGGTACATAAAACCAGTGTTAACATTTTCCAATTTAATTTGAATTGGTCTGTGGACTATTAATATGTCACTTCTATGAATCTGCATGGCCATCGAAGAAACAATCGTAGTGATCCATGCAAAAGTTCTTTGTTCACTTTCAAGAGTTTTATTTTTATATGTAAATCATAAGATCCTTTAGTTTTTCTCGATTTTTAATGTTATCCAACAATCACTAGCGCATTTGTAGAAGTCGTTATTTAGTGTTGAGTTCTCTAATTGGTGCATTTGACTGTAGGACTTTGTAATGACGACATGAATCCATAATGTACTATGATGGTGGCCATATTTACTTCTCTCTTTTACTAAGCATGAGAATTCCTACATCAAGGATGATCTATATGATTGAGTATTAGGTATCTTGCAACTCATAACTAGTTCCATGGTCCTTAAGACCTTGAAGTTTCAAGATTAACAATATCATTATGTTTTTTGGATATCAATTTCTTTTTCAACTTCACATATTAGAAGGCATATATTATAATACTATTTCATACCCTAGAGATGGAGGAGAGAATATACCCTAAATTATGTAAGTTAGTATGTGGAAATACCCCTCTCCTCACCCTAGGAAGACAACATTTGAAGCTTTAGAATTTTATATCACTCTATTGCAGTAAGCAATGAGAGATTAACTTGCTTCGATCACTCCTAATGCTCTACAAAAGTCAAATGAAGGGCCTATCTTCTAGAACAATTTTTTCTAAGGAGATCAAATCAAATTAGGAGGTAATGACTTATCAAAGGTCTAATGAATAGTTACTAAAGATAAATTCTCTTGGGCAAAGGTGTCCAAATAAGTCTTTCCATATTCTTGAAAAGCCTACATAAGGATACCATTCCTAGGGGAGAAGGGAAGACAGAGAAAACATCATAGGTATATTATGGTGAAATTCTAAAGAGAGCCTCTTTGTATGTCCAAATGAGCCTAGTTATGAACTATCAGTCAAGGATGAAAACAGACCAAGGTACTCAAAGGGGGAGCTTGCATTCAATATTATAATCCATTCTACCTTCTTCAACTTGGGTTTTAGTATATTTCCCCCAACATATGTCATTGTTTGAATGTATTTAATTGGATTTGTATTTACTTAGGTGATATAAGTTGAATCTAGTGAATAAATCTAATAGATATTTGGTAGGAGAGAATATCTAGGTTCATTTTTTTTATGTGTCCACAATACATGTGAAAGTAGTGGAGACAAGATCTCTAGGTGTTGGAGTAGTATTCTCAACAAGATATGCTAGTTAGGATTGAAATCAAACTACAAAGGTGGGTATGCAAGTTAATTCTTCCTCTTCTCAATTTATTAAATATTAATGATGTCAAAATATAGTGAAATCTATTAAATTTTCCATCCTTATTCTTGTAAAAATCTTAGGTAGATTTGTATATTTCAACTCTTAGCCATAGTAAAAATCTTAAGTAGATTTGTAGATTTCAACTCTTAGCCTTAGGAGGGAAATCTAATTAACAACTATGAAGCTCCAAGGTCGTGTTTTATAGATTGTAACCTTAGAGTATTAAAGTGCTCAACATGTGGAAAAATTGGCAATCTTTTCTCTCTTTGTTAAACATATGGCTATGTCTTTAATCAAACTTAATAATGTTGATGGGCCACTAAATTACACATAAATTAAGGCCCATACTTCTAAATTAAACAATAATTTAAGGACCATGACTATCCTTCAGCACATTAAACCTCTCTTTCTGTATTAGATAATTTATTTTTAACTTTAATATATTCATTAGGAAGAATTACGAATAATTGGATATTTGTGCCTAATATTATTTATTTTTGTGGAATATTATGAGAATATTGGGCAAATTATGAAGATTTGGAGGAGGAGATAATTTAGGGACTTGTTCCCTACTATATGAGGATCGATAATAAATAATAAATCAACAAGATATTATGGAATTATGGCACAGATTATGGAACTCCAATGATTGAGAAAATCTAGAAATGTGTTCTGTGCCATTTAATGCAGATTCCTAGTATTGGGGAACAGACCCACAAATCAAAGGATTTTGGTGGGGAAAACTTCTTCCATTCATGGGAAATGATTCCTAATCATTTTGCATAAGTATCAAGTCGAATTTGCCTCTAGGGGGAGATTTTCATTAGTTTTCTTGTGGAGAGAACTTGTATTTTTGCAGCTCCATTGTATTTTCTTGCAGGGATGTAAATTGTATTGATGAAAATAATGAAGATTGGTGTCATGTTCAGATTATAAATATTTTTCTCCTCTATAAGTCTTTGATTTTCCTTGGGCTTGGCCATCCAAAGAGCCTCAAAGCTCTTTTGTATCATTTTATTTCCTTCTTTTCCCTTCTTATTCACATGCATCTCTTGTTTTTATTTCTTTCTATTTTTGCATTTAGTATTAATTATTTCTTGTTGTATGATTCAGTTAAATGGTTGATGTAAGTTCTTTTGTAGGATCACAAACATTATTTCATCCTTGGAAAATATTTGGAAGTTCATAGTAATCGTTGAGCTGCTTGGATTTGTCTTCTTATTCGAAAATCTAGATTTCTGGACCTCACTTTTAGAAAAATAATAGTAAATTTATGCTATTTTTAGAGCATTCTAATTAGCTTCAATCGCGTTGGTTCCACTTGCATTAGATCAAAAAAAAATTCTAGTTCATTTATCCCATTGCATTTTCACTTGATTAGGTTAAGCATTTTTTAGATTTACCAGCTCACTAGTTCTTGAATTTCTAGATTTTCGACTAGTAATGTTTTTCTATTTTTTTTCATGGGTTAAAAGAAGTCCTTTTTAGTGATTCCACTTGGAATGGGGACCTAATACACCCTATCTTATAAAAAAATTTGTTCCATCCAATTTGGATTTGATTTTCTTGGTCATTGGATGAATTATAGTAAATCTGTACATCCTGTAGTAAATCAAGGGACCTGCTAGGGAATCATTGTAGCATCTTGTAGGAAAGCATGTCCCCCAAGCCTTCTGACCATTCACCATCATCTATAAGCCACTTGCCACATCACCAAAAGATATTAGCTTTCACACTCTCACATGAAAAAAGACAAAAAGAAAAACAAATTTATTTGATTCATTTACATGCACAGCAGTATAAGGTTTGATGGTTTGAATATGCATGCTTAGGACAATAGGATTGCATACATGTTAACTTAGAATTATTTTGAAGCAAAGCATCTTAGGAGTTAGTAATAAAATGGTGTGTTTTAACATTTGATTTCAGTCTCTTTCCTTGTACTTTCTTTCTTGTAATAGGTTAAGGTTCCATTTCAAACATTTCATTTTATACAATTAGTTTAGGATTTGACTTCAATACATGCACTCCATTACAACGTGATAGCAAAGGAATGATACACTGTATGCTTCACATATAGTGTTGATAGCTCTTAAGTTTGTATAAACCCCGGGTTGATAATTAAAGTCGGTAGCCTTGGGAGTTGCAACATTCTTGTTATAGTACTAAGGCTCATCAAATGTGTTACATGGCATGGCAGGTTCAAGATGCAAATTCTTAAGGGAAACATCTACATAACTTAACTAAATCCATACATTGTGTATAAACATTGAATTTCAATATATGAACTTACCATCTATGTATTGTGTTAGGTTCCTATACCAATAGGAGTCATAATTTTTGAATGGCTAAGATTAAACCTGTAATATGTACATACCTTTACTTTCTAGAAATGTTTTCCGTATTCAAAAATATAATATATATATATAATAAATATATATATATATATATATATATATATATATATATATATATATAAGAGGGTATATCCTAAAATAAGAATCAAAGGACAAAAAGAATAAAAAAAGTCGAAAAATATGAAAATATGAACCTCAAGAAAGAAAAGACCATTAAAGTGTACAAGTCAAAATGCCACTACTATTTACTTTTTGTACAAAGTAAATGATTGTGTGTAATTTGTAACCTATGCCACAATCCATGATAGTCAAAATGTTTAAACTTGGCTATTTCATGCTTTTAATTTCACACTTATAGATAGAGAATAAAATTTGACCAAATAGTGTAACCTTGACAGATAATTAGATTAGGTAGAGTGAATAATAGGAGCTCAATTGTTTAATCTAAGCCCTTGGATGTAATAAGGTTAGAATTAGTGAGATTACTATTGTAAAAGAGAAGAAAAATGTTTTTAGTAAGGGTTTTCCAGCTTAAGTGCACCCTAATAAAGAGAAGTAAAAATGGTAGGATGAGTAGATGGGTAAGTAGAAGAAAGGTTGTAGAATTGTGATGATTGTTAGACAAAAGCATATTTATTACCCTCGTCATGAAAATTCCAAGTGTTAATGAGAAATTGGACATGCATCAAGTCCACAAAGGCAATTGACTAATTTCCCTCACTCATTACACCTTTCATTTAACTCATTTCCAATGAAAACTCTTAAGTACCCAAAATCTTAAGTCAAAGGGGTTCAGAGCATTTCTATGACCTCTGGAGGGACCGGACCCTTGACTCGATGACTTATTCATCCTAAGTACTAAAATTCCACCCACAAACATTACCCCCCTTCACTCTCCGTCATTTCCCCAAACAAATCCATTTTCCTAAGATAAAACACCATTTTTTCATAATGAAAAGCCATTACCCCCAAGTAAACCCCTGTTCCGAAAAACCCACGAAAATAACACTTAGCCTAAGTTATAATGTGTTTATGAAAAGCAAATGAATTATAAATATGCATTATACTTAGCGCTAAATCCATTTTTCGCGATGTTCATATTAACTTTTAATTTTATTTATATATTGATTCCTTAAAAATAACCCTTTTTCCATATGTATTTAATAAAACCCTTTAATATTAATACCACATCCCTGAAGTTTGAAATATAAAATTTATAAATACCAGAACTCGATAAATGAATTAATTAATCGATCAGTGATTAATTAAAAGTCAAATCCTGTGCCAATAAAATTACGCCTGATGCATTAATCTCACCCTAATCCCATATTAAATCCAAAACCACTAAGTTAATTTCCTGCCGGGTCCCCCCACTACCATCATGCATTTTCATCGATCGATCACCACCTGATCTTCCCCCTTCAAATCGAACAATCCACTTTGATTTTGGATGAGCCCGAAACCCAAACTTTACCCGCCTGAAATGGGTTGTTTTCCCTTTGGCCTGTGATACGACATGGTGCCCGATGAGTGGAATCGGGTAGCCTCCCCCCAAAACCACCCAGTGCTCATAAGCAGTGTGAAAAAACCTACTTATTACCACCCGCTAAATGTCAAACTATCACATCACCCTACTAAATGCCAAAAGTACCATTTTTCCCCAAACACCCGCCAAATGTTGACTTTGTTAATAAAGCCAAAAACATCATAATATTTGTTTTATTGTGAAACTAAAGTTCCAGACCTTCATGCATGCAACTACATGGTGTCCAAATGCCAACCTAAATCCAGTCACCAACCTAAAGAAACCATTGAACTCACAGTGCAACCCCCAGTTCACACATACTTTCTGTAACCATGCATAGTTGCCCGTCGACCTGTTCAGAGTCAATATTCCCAAAATTCTAGCCATTTTATCCAAATTCACTGGAAACCTTATCTCATTCCTGAACCAATTACTTGCATTCCTTGGAATTAATAAGAAATTAAGAGAAATAATTGCACAACGACCTAAGACTACTCTGTATTGGAACCCAGTTTCAGTAATTGACTGAAAAACCCATTTTCCCCATTCTTAAATCCACAAGAACAGAGAATGGTAGCCCTAATTGCTATGGATGTCATGCCAATTTCCACTCCTCACCGGGACTTGGATCACCTTCCCCTTTCTGTTAAAGATTTTCAAATCAAGGACACCTCTGTCCATGAATCCCCACTAAAATTTTACTGCCAATAGAGAGACCAATACCTAAACCATGTTGATAAAATAGGTCTTTAGGAGTCTAATTTACTCAGGTATCAATTCCCTAAGGTGCACATTTTCTCCAAAATCATGCATTATTGCCATGCAAACTACATTCCCAGTCAAAGGGCAGTGATGTCCCCTGACCAAACCATACTTTTCACCATCACTGTCGAGTCAATCAATGAAATGTTGCAACTACAACTAGGGAATAACTTAACCCCTATTCCAATTAGAGACCTACTCGACAAATTCCCTAAGCTTACCACTACTAAGACTGTTGAAATGCTTCAAACCTTCATCAGGGAAGGAAAGCATGTCCCAACAGAACCTCCTCCATATGTGGCTACCATATTTTCCCCATTTGGTCAGGATATAGTAGCAATGATCTCTTGTGTTTTAGGCTATACCACTAGTGAGTAGATATATGAAATCATTTTAGCCTTCATGTCCATTTTTACTTTAGGACAACCCCCTGTTGTCATGTATGATTATGCCAATTACATAGCTAATAGGATGCATGAACAATTTTTGAGAATGAGTAATGAAAGAGTGTTTAAGTATTCTTCAATTTTGTACGACTTTTTCTTATACTATCAAGTTGACAAGTTCCCATTCACTCTCCAAAAGCTTGACACTAAGGGTCATCCTAGGTCAGTAATTTTTTGGACTCCTTTGATACATAAGCATGATTCCCCATATCAATATACATATTTCATTGATCTTTTTGTATATCCTATAGTGACCATGTTGCTAGGAAGTCCTCTTCCAAGAATTAGTTCAGACATCAGGAGAATCCTGCAAATGTCAAAATAACATAAAGCGGGAGATTGGTACTTGTACCAAAATTACATAGAAATTAGGATCTATGGCTTTGAATTGGCCCTGTATAAACTGCCCAGATACCTCCAAATGAGGTTATTTGCTCTAGAGTACTACATGAATATAATCAACTCAGATGAGGTACATTTTGTTAAAGCCAAAAAGAAGGCCTGGCTTAGAATAAAAGATCAACTAGGCCCCTTTGTATGAAATAGTAGAGAAGCTGGAAGAGAAGTACAAGAAATCCTTCAGAGACTCAAGCTGAAAAAAAGCTTCATGTGGAGATAAGACCCTTGTGACTTCATCTGCAATAGAAGATAAAAAAATAAGATGAATCCCTACATTCACCATCGAATTCCTCAAATAGAGAAATATACAAATCAGTTGGAATGGGTGGAGAATACTCTAGTGGATAGAGATAGCACTGAAGTTGTTGTTGAAAATGAACTAATTGATCTAGAGAAAAGTCTTGATGAAGTTTCTTTCCTACAGGTGCCAAGAGAATCTCAAGCACAAGGAGAATCACAGGCACACAGTTAATAACACACAGAAGAA
Organism: Pinus taeda; assembly: GCA_000404065.3. NCBI lineage: Eukaryota > Viridiplantae > Streptophyta > Pinopsida > Pinales > Pinaceae > Pinus > Pinus taeda. Next base: position 19,147 of record APFE030323485.1, read on the forward strand.
GAAACCGAGGTACAAGAAGAATCAGAGCAGCCTGACCTATCAGAGGAATTAGGTAAAATAGATACACAGTAGCCCAATATGAGTACCCCCCCTAACTTGAAAACTCCTCTAAATGAGGAAAGAAGCCTCAAAAGTAATAGGGAGAAGGCCACTACATCAGATAGAGCAACCATACAAACATATTCAGAAACTAGCCTAGTCAAAAGGCAAAGGTTAAATATGGTTTCGGAGCAAGAATTCACAGAAGAAACAGTGGGGGCCACCAGCACAGAGAAAGAAATAAGTACACCTGCTACTCCTTTCGGGGGCACACCAGAACCTTCCACATCTCATACTCAGATGTTGGACATGAAACAAAGTGTTGAAATGTCCTCATTTAGGATGCCAATAAAAAAAGATCAAGGCATTAGAGAAAGGTACAAGGATATAAAAGCCAGGAATGAGAGGCCAAAGGCCCAGACTTATGCACAGTACCTTAAGATCACACCTACCAACCAAAAAAGGTTGATGTCAGCCTATGGATGTGAAAGAAGGAAAAATGCAAATGACATTCATGAAGCCTACCACACAACAACCAAGATCAGCAGCTGATTTCCAGAAGATATATTTTGAAGTGTTGGAAAAGGACATACATCCTATTGACCAAATTGAGTTTCAAAAATAGATAGAGGAGATGATTTACTCCACCTTGACAGGGAAATCCATTGTAGCCCACCTATTGTAGAACTTCCTGAATAATATATCATCTCAGTTCAAATTGGAGAAGGCCTCTTCACAGGCAAAAGACACTAGAATGAAGTCCTTAGAGGACTTAATCATTGAGATGGGACACGATCCCAAAGATGTAAAGGCCACTGAAAATTTGATAAAGAAGAAGAATGATGACATAGCTGCTTTGAAGAAGCAACTCAAAATTCCACCATTGTATCATCCACAAACAACAGAATTCCTAGAAACAAAAAAGGACAAGAAAAGCTTATGGACTTGGTCCTAAAGCTAAATAACCAATTGAAAGAAATAGAGAAAGAATTGGACACATCGACTTATTCCAAACAGATTGAATTGGCCACTACCTCCACAACCGCCATTCCCACAGTAACAACTACAGTCCCTTCAACATTCGCAGCCTCTTTAGCGCCAACAACTCCACCTGTTACAACACTTCCAATCACATCAAAATTTACAACAGTAGGTACCTCAACAGAAAAGACAACGGATTTAGTGAAAGCCATAGAGGAATGTCCATCCAAGTAACAGAGCTTAAGAGGCTTAAGGTGAAAGTGGCAAGCTTAGAAACTGACTATAATATTGCCCAAATACAGTAGAAAGAAGAAGCACAGAAATCGCTAAGGATGGGTGAGAAGATAAAGGTCCTTGAAAAAGATTTAGCTTTGCAAAAGCCACTAAGACAAACTAAGGAGATGCTCTGGTCCAGTATCGTTAACTCTATCAATGATATTTGGCCATCAATTCAAGTAATATTTAAGCAAACAAAATTGGTGAAAGTGGCCATCGAAGCAATACAAAAGGTAAAGGAATACCTAGGAGACCAGCCTAAGGAGGCTAATCAACTCATCGATTTCTTAAATAGCAAGAACAAATGTGAACTAAATGAGCTTGGTGTGGAAGAAAAAATTGAAGCCATCGTTAAAGTCAAAAAGGTTCCTTCTAAAAGAAGTGTTATGCTTAAATTAGAGAGAAAATGCCATAACATGTAGGTTGGCATTGACAGATTCATGGAAAAGTTTCAAATTTTGAGGGATAAAGGCCTTCCTAGTCCCATGGTAATTAACGACAAACTTATGACCCAATTGGACTATGTTAACATATTAGAGAAATTGTCCAAGGAACAGGCAAGCGCTTTAGGAGTCAAAGAATTTCCAACAAGGAAAGTATTATATCATGGTTTATAAAATCTATTCTTCCTAAAGCATGAGGTGAAGCATCTATTTGTCACCAAGCCAAATTTTTCCAAATACACTTAGGCAGATGAGATATATAGAAGGATGCTCAAGGTAAAGTTACCTGAAGATGAATGGTGGGAAACAATGAAAACTTTACTATAAGTTACTACAGTAAATCTGAAGGTAGGTGAAAGGACAAGTAAACAGGGTAAAAGAGTAACAAGTTAAAGAGTATCAGTAAAAGATTAAAGACAAAGGTGATTCCGGCGTAAAAATATCTGCCAACTTAAAGAGCTCAAGTTCAACTGAAACAACTACCACTATCACAATAAAAGGGACAACATGATGCAATGACTGGGGAAATATTGGGAAGAAATCTTGAAGAACCTCATTGACCAGCTCTCATTCCCCAATTCAAACATGGCTACTAATAAAATTCCACCCCTAACTGGTCGTTTTGCACAAGCAATGTCTCATCAACCTCCAGTCCGTCCACCTGATCATCTTGAGTGATTCGGTGAACGTGACTAAACCCAGGGGGCATGCGCCCTAGCCTGCTTCGACAAGAAAACCACAAGTAAAAGATAGGTTTCTATGTAGGATATATGACTAGTCTGATACACTCGTCCATTTAGGAAAATGGGATTAGTCTGGAATCGGATTCCCTCATCAAAGGTTATGTGATTGGAAGCTCCCACTATTCACCTTTGTCTATTTCGATGGACAAAGCCAAGGAAGTGTTTTGGCTGCTACACGGATGAAACAATCTTGCTTTAATGCAAGAAATTCCATATGGTAACCTGAAAACCCTACTTCTCTTTATACCTCGGGGCATGCAAACCTTTTTTGTGCAAGTGAAAAATGACCAGTGTAACTCTAACCCCATAGTTTTTACTAACTTCAACTGCTTAAGTTAGGTGATTTGTCTGATCAACCATTCACCTTTGCAAGGGTTGATAGCACTGGAAAAGTAAAGGAAATGTTTCCCGTCGAGAAACTATCCTACCTAACCGCAGTAGTTCTTTAACCCTTAGGACAGTAGTTGGTCATTCCTAGCTTGCACACAAAAGGCTCGGATCAAAGTTTCACATGGGGCAAGCTCCCTAAAAAGTGAACCTACCAACGAGACACATCCTTATTATATTGGCACGAGTAGGTTTACGCAAAGTTCAACCTCGTTAAGAAATAAACCTAGCAATGAGCATATGTTCCCCTAGAGTTTAAGCTCATTAAAAAATGAACCCACCCTTCAGTAAATAACCTTCGTGATCGCATTGCTATCAGCTTCTAAGCCTTGGTCATGTTCTTACCATCACCTCCACTTTTTAGCCAATCATACACCTCCACTTAATTGTTTACCACTTTTGAGGAATAGCTGCGATGAGTGATTATGTTAGCCACCTTCTCTACACTACCATGATTGAAAAGTTCCAAACCTCACCTGGAACCAGCTGCTACCTGAAAATATCACTTGTTCCTAAAAAACGAGTCTCCTTTAAACCCTTTTCATACTCATAAAATATGAAAAGATTTTCGAGCATTCCAGCTTGTTAAAGTGTTTGGAAGTAACGAGTCACTTTTAAGATCTTTTTAGACTCGTAAAATATAAAAAGATTGCCGAGCAATTGGCCTCTCCAGCTCATTAAAGTGATTGGAAGTTCCATCCCTCCTCTATATTTTAATCTTTTTGGACTTGAGGGATCATTACACAAAAGTATCAAGCACTTGTTTTTTCGGCTTGCTAAAGTGATTGGAAAAGTCATCCCTTTCGTATTATTTTATATTTTTCTGACTTAAGGGATTATACTAGGAAAAAGGATTGTTGGAGTTTCCTTTCTGTCTCTTTTCAAGCTCTCTAAAACTAAAAAGGACCGAGTTATTTTTTTCGTTAAACATGTTAAAACAATAGCAACAAACTTGTCCATTATAGACAAGAGCGAGTTTCACTGTCACTAGGCTTGCTAAAACATAGTGATAGGTTTGCCCGAAGGGAAAATTATAGAACATATGTATCCTCCTCAAGCTTGACAAAAATAAAGAGGTACTAGTCAGCAATGACTGGGGAAAAATTGGGAAGAAAACTTGAAGAACCTTATTGGTAGCAGTTCACTCTTGAACATGACACTTTGATTCCATCACCATGATTGAGTTGGGTTGGGTTATTCCATTCACTGGTAATATCACCATTGGTCCTCCGTATCATCCATTTTTGTAGTGAATGCTACCAATCCATTTCAATGTCACTACTATGTTCAAGAGACGTTGCTGAGAGAATTCACCAACCCAGCTAATGTCTCATCCGCTGCAATACCTTCACGCCCAATTTTTCATGACCAACACCCTGAACCTTGTATCATCAGATCGTTGTCACATCCACAAAATCATTTGCTCCATTTCACTTCGTAGATGTGGGATTCATTAAGGCCCTCCTATGATGAGTCACTTCTTGTCAACATCAGCTCATTATCCAAGAAGTTGACCTAGGAACAACCCTTTTAGTACTTTGAAGCTTGCATGCCTCAATGGCAAGTTTCTCACTTCCGGCGACAGGTTTACATCAATGGCCTTTGACCGAAAGATTTCGCGTGGTGTTCAACATAGACTCATGTATTCACACCACATGAATGGTACTGCAGTACCTTGAGGATCATTATCATTATCAGTGATTCCTCTTGCGTCTATTAACAACTTTCATCCTTGGCTGGTAATCAGGTGATGTCTTTCCATGTTTGACATCAGAACATATTTTCACATGGATCGACTTGTACTTCGGGTGAAGATTGAATGAGTTTGAAGACCCTGGATCTAGTTCCATCCATATAGGCTACCATATATTCACGAAAATAAAGACATCAAATGTACTCCGTAGCTGCACAGATAATCATCCAAGCTAAAGGATGATGGCTCTAGCATTATCATTAGTCTGCCACACATACGATTTTCTATCCTATGTACATGAAAATGAATTTATAAAGCTGAGCATGGGAATGCCTGCCTCAGCTAGATCATGAAAATATTATGAAGATAATTTATTGGATTGTATCTTATTATAGGTGACCTTCCAATTCGAAAAACCTCGGATCATCATGATAAAGAATTTCACCCAACATCAAAAGGTTTACGACCTCATGCTTTAGGGGGAAATTGTTATAGAAATATTTGTGCACTGTAACCCCAATCACATATGTCCATAAACCAAGGGCTTCTAAACCCCTAAAAATGTTGTTTCATACCCTAAAGGAAATAGGTTAACGGATTACAACATTTCCCAGAAGTTCTCCCTGAAAAACTACTCAGAACTAGTCAAAACTAGACCATACAGATTGCTCCATGCTAAGGCTGGAATGCATCTCACTTGCTACACACAAAGGGTGTGATGCATACTGAAAAGCGCTTCTGTAAGGTGCAATGAGCGAGAGCAGACAAATGACAAAGGCAGTTTTCTAGGTGGAAACCCAGAGAATCTTCTAGAAACTGCTCATTTGGCACTTGCCTCTCTAAATTCACCCAGGGATGAGTAAGAGATCATGAAATCTCCAAGTCGAACCAAGAACTATCAAAGAAATGACACTAATCAAAATCCTAGAAGCTGACTCACCCCCCTGTGAATATCTATATATGGATCCCTCATCCTAGAGATTCTGAGGCTAGAATTTTGTATTTTGTAAGGAAGTGCTATTGTTTTCTTTGTGAAACATAGTATTGTTGCGTGATCTAGTCTTTTCATGAGGTGAAGAGGGCTTTGATGCTGCGAGGATGGCACTGGATCAGATAGATGGGTTTTAATCCTCTCTTCTACTACTTCTATCAATAAAGTTATTTGAGTTTTCCTCCATATGCTTGTACATCTATGAGTCTTGTATTTGTTTATGCATGTGTATGGTTAATGTATATCTGATCCTATATTGTTTATGTTTATAGATCTTTGATGGTATTCTATTGCTTTGACTCTACAGGTGTTCTTTGAAGCAGGATAAGTGAGAAAGGAGTGGCGAAAGCTCTATCAATGGAGGGAGGTAAAAAGCAAAGAGCCAAGTGAAAGACTGAGGTTGGTACTCTCTACTTCTGTCTCATCTATCTCTCATAAAGGAAAACACAAGTAACTTTGAATTGTTTGTTTCTAAGATAGCTACCTATCTTAGTGGGACTAGTAGCTCTGAATGGACACCAGTTTTCCTGTAAACAAAATGGTGACTACACTGGCGAGCGAATAGTTTGTTTGTTTGTTACTGTTGTTTGCTTTATAAGCTATAGACAGAGCCTGAAGTTAAGCCAGCTAGCCTTTGAACTGCTTTTTCTTTGCAACTGCAAAGTAGATCAACGCTACTTCAGTCAATCTGCGGGTTAGTTTATGAACTGAACATCTAACTTGCAAACATCTTAAGTGCCCTGGTTGTAGCTCAATTAACCTCATTAGATCTACCTTATATTTGTATTTACTGTCTATCGTAAGCTCAACCTAAATCATTGAACTTAGTTGCAGACTATGAGTAAAAACTGAGCTCAGTCTCATCCCTCGACCATCGTACTGTCTCTCATTGGCAGTTTGGATGCATCACACCTCCCGTGTGTTGCAAGTGAGATGCATCCCTGTTTCCCTTAAGGACAGGTGCGATGATTGAGTGAGACTGTTTCTAGCTCCAGATTTTGGTTTTTTCTTCATTGTTTTCAACTCTATTCAATAGTTTTGCTATCTATGATCAATATATCACTGTTGAAACCTTCTTCCTTTATATTATTCAGTCTCCATTGATAAGGAATTGTGAATTTTTTTTATGTATTTTTAATCATTTACAATCCTCCTTTGCAAATAGTAGCTTAATCGAACTATCGTCTTTGGATTTGAAAGTGTCACAACTGTCGTTTTCTATCAAGAGAAAGAGTGTCGTAAATTCTTCCTGTTTTAGATAATCGATTACACTTTTGCAATTATATTTTATTTGAATTACCAATTCTTGGAAGTGTCAAAAACTGTTTTTTCATTCGAAAGTGAAAGTGTCGTCTTAGTCTTCCTTTCGTTTTTGACAAGAAATTGCTAAAGTGTGCTTTGAAGAAAAGTAATTCAGATCTATACTTAGTTTTCTTTTTTGTCATTTTCACATTAAGAAAGTGGAAAAGAAAATACATGCATGTGCATTTGCATTTAGACTGCATTCGGAAGTTGATTTAGGAAAAGTTCATATAGTGTGTGCTCTCTGCTCTATGTTGAAAGAATTTTACTCTTCTTTCCTTAGTAGCTAGGATTTTCATTGCTAAAAGAAAAATAAGTGACTATTTATAATCTTATATTGCATATTTAGGAATTGTATATCTGCATCACACAGTGAGCCTTGACAGGAAACTTCTTAAGAAAGATCAAATGTAAAATAAACCTCAATGAACATAAAAATGCTTTGGAACCTAATGCACAACATCTAGAAGTCTAGGCTAGAGACGTATTCCGGTGTCGTAAACCCTGGTAACTATCGTTTTCATCGTAGGTTGGGTGATTCCTCCTCTTTGATATGAAAAGTACCAGTACGGACTTGCGCTCCTATGTACCATCGAGTATATATTGGGAGACCAAAATAGTCTATATCCTTTATCCTTAGGAAGCCGTGTCTGCCGCCCTATCGATCGCAATGCACTGAACATAGCATTCGGGAAGATTGGCTGCCATACGTAAAAGTATATTGCAGTTTTTTGATTTATTTGGTAATCCCTCTATCTCGACTTCTGGAGTAGTCACTTTTGTTCCCTTTCAGACTCCTTAAAGGAAAAGGTCCATTTGAGCACTTGTCACTTCATGCTCATTAAAAATCAAAGGTGACTAGAGTCATCTTTAGCTTTTTCTCGACTCTTAAAAATTGAAAAAGAAAGTTGTGCCAAAGCGTCATAAAGTTTATTCTAATCGGAATAACATCGTTGTTCCCTCATTGGCCTTAGGTTGAGAAAATGGAGTCCACCAATGAAGGATTTCCCATTGGGGGGAATCCTAGTCCTTTCTCTTCTTGGGGAGATATTGGTGCCCCTTACATGGCTACATTGTCCCTTCCAGGATTGACAATTGGCCTACCAGTATGGCTTTTCTCGACCTCTGTCGTTCAAAACACCGTAATTCCTGAGCAACCAGATGATACAGGAGTTTCACCCCCACCTTCTACTTCGTTTGTTTCTCCCTCTCCTTCTTCCTCTTCGCTTGGTGAAGCTAGTAACACTAAAAACCAAGTTACTGAGAAGAAGAAGAAAGGGAAGGAGGATAAGAAGAAGAAGGCAATGGTGAAAGGGAGCAACCGTACATCATCTGGAAAAAATATACACACTACACCATCCAAACCTAAATCTCCATGTGTCATTTTCAGAGGGGGGCACTATCATCGAGATTGTCCTTGCATCCCATGGATCTTAAGGGACTGGTCTCCTCGTTTGCACAATCCGGTGTCTTCAACCTTTATTGATCATGTTGAGAGTACACCACCAAATAGTGAAAATGAAGTCAATGGATAGAGAGGAAGATCTAAATTTCCTTGTAGGATGTGTGAAGGAGATCATGCCCTCCACCATTGTCCTTTTCTAGACAAAAATAAAAGAGTCTTGGATAACCGTCTTGCTTCGCTGCAGTGACTTCCTCCTCTATACAAGAAACTCCTGTTGAGTCCATCACTAGTTGAAAATCTGACTGACACACCTCTATTATTAGGGGAAACACCTATAACTGAAGATAAACCCTTTGAGTCCGCGTCGGACCAAAGTCAACAGGTTGAGATGGCAGTCAACCTAGTCTTGCCTTCAGAAGGTTCTCCTTCAAATGATACAGTCTCCAAAGAGAATAAGAACAACACCATTCAAATTCTTTTTGTTAACATAGAATTCGATGAACATGGGGGAAATCTACCCGTTCCTTTACTATAGGAAGGAAGTTCCTCAGTTCAAGAGATTCATCTGGTCGTCTATTCGGTCCCTCCTCCAAGCAATCTAGTTGTTTCCTTTGATTGGAATCTACTAGTGAGACCCCGCCTACCATCTAATGTGCCATTCTGGATCATAGTACAAGTTTACAGAATGATCATGGCTAGCACTATCATAGACGAAGGCGATTTCGTGAGTATACTTTCCTCAACTGCTTGGAAAGCGCTTGGTTGGCCATCGCTTTTGCCTGAGATTCGAAATCTGTCAGGCTTCAACAAAGGAACCAGTCGACCGTTATGGATCCTTCCAAATTTTCCTATAAATTTGAGAAGGAAAATCGTTCATCTAAACGTGATGGTAGTCCAAGGGACTATAGATTACAATCTACTCCTTGGGCATGACTACATTTATAACATTGGAGCTATTGTTTCCTCACTCTTTTGAGTGATGTGTTTCCCGTATGAAGGCAAAATGGTCCAGCTCATTGACCAGCTTTCATTCCCCAGTTCAAAGATAGCTACTAATTAAATTCCATCCCTAACTGGTCCTTTTTCACAAGCAATGTCTCATCAACCTCCAATCTGTCAACCTAATGATCGCGAGTGATTCAGTGAATGTGACTAAACCCAGGGGGCATGCACCCTGGCCTGCTTTGGTAGGAAAACCCCAAGTAAAAGATAGGTTTTTGTGGAGGATATATGACTAGTATGACACACCCATCCATTTAGGAAAATGGGATCAGTCTAGAATAAGATTCCCTTGTCAAAGGTTATCTGATTGGAAGCTTCCACCATTCACCTTTGTTTATTTCGATGGAAAAATCCAAGGAAGTGTTTTGGCTGCTATGCGGACGAAACAATCTTGCTTTAATGCAAGAACTTCCATATGGTAACCTCAAAACACTACTTCTCTTTATACCTAGGGCCACACAAACCTTTTTTACGCAAGTGAAAAGTGACCAACGTAACTCTAACCCCGCAGTTTTAACTAACTTCAACTGCTTAAGCTAGGTGATTGGTTTGATCAACCCTTCAATTTTGCAAGGGCCGATGGGACCGGCAAAGCAAAGGAAATGTTTCCCGTCAAGAAACTATCCTACCTAACCATAGTAGTTCTTTAACCCTTAGGATAGTAGTTGGTCATTCCTAGCTTGCATACAAAAGGCTTGGAGAAAAGTTTTGCATGGGGCAAACTCCCTAAAAAATGAACCTACCAATGAGAGACATCCTTATTAAACAACTGGCATCAGCAAGTTTATGCGAAGTTCAAGCTCGTCAAGAAATAAACCTAGCAATGAGAATATGTTTCCCTAGAGTTTAAGCTCATTTAAAAATGAACCTACCCTTCGGTAGATAACCTTTGTGATCGCATTGATATCAGCTTCTAAGCCTTGGTCATGTTCTTACCATCACCTCCACTTTTTAGCCAATCATACACCTCCACTTGATTGTTTACCCCTTTTGAGGAACAACTACGATGAGTGATTCTGTTAGCCACCTTCTTTACACTACCGTGATTGAAAAGTTCCAAACCTCATCTGGAGCCAGCTGCTACCCAAAAATATCACTTGTTCCTCAAAAATGAGTCTCCTTTAAACCCTTTTCAGACTCGTTAAATATGAAAAGAGTGTCGAGCATTCAGTTCGTTAAAGTGTTTGGAAGTGACAAGTCTCTTTTAAGCTCTTTTTAGACTCATGCGTTATACAAATATTGCCGAGCAATTGGCCTCTCCAGCTCGTTAAAGTGATTGGAAGTGCCATCCCTCCTCTATATTTTAATCTTTTTGGACTTGAGGGATCATTACACAAAAATATCGAGCACTTTTCTTTTTCGGTTCACTAAAGTGGTTGGAAAAGTCATCCCTTTCGTATTATCTTATACTTTTTTGGACTTAAGGGATTAGACTATAAAAAAGGACAATTGGATTTTCCTTTCCGTCTCTTTTTAGAATCTCTAAAATTGAAAAGGACCAAGTTATCTTTGTCATTAAACTCATTAAAACAGTAGCGACAAACTTGTCCATTATAGGCAAGAGCGAGTTTCACTGTCGCTAGGCTCGCTAAAACATAGTGACAGGTTTGCCCAAAGGGAAAATTATAGAACAAGCATATGTTATCCTCAAGCTTGACAAAAATAAAGAGGTACTGGTCAACAATGACTGGGGAAAAATTGGAAAGAAAACTTGAAGAACTTTACAGGTAGCAAGTCGCTCTTAAACATGACACTTTCACTCCATCACCATGATTGAGTCAGGTTGGGTTATTCCGTTCACTGGTAATATCACCATTGGTCCTCCGTACCATCCATTTTTGGGGTTAATGCTACCAAGCCATTTCAGTGTCACTGATATGTTCAAGAGAAGTCACTCAGAGAATTCACCAACCTAGCTAATGCCTCATTCACTGCAATACCTTCACACCCCATTTTCATGACCACCACCTGGAACCTTATATCATCAGATCGTTGTCACCTCCACAAAATCATTTGCTCCATTTTGTGTCGTAGACGTGGGATTCATTAAGGCCCTCCTACGATGGGTCACTTCTTGTCCACATCAGCTCATTATCCAAGAAGTTGACCTAGGAACAACCCTTTCAGTACTTTGAAGCTTACATGCCTCAATGGCAAGTTTCTCACTTCCAGCGACAGGTTTACATCAATGGCCTTCGAACGAAAGATTTTTCATGGTGTTCGACATCGACTCATGTATTCACACCACGTGAATTGTACTGCAGTACCTTGAGGATCATTATCATTATCGATGATTCCTCTCATGCTTGTTAACAACTTTCATCATTGGCTGGTAATCAGGCGATGTCTTTCCATGTTCAACATCAGAACATCTTTTCACATGGATCGACTTGTACTTCAGGCGAATATTGAACGAGTTTGAAGACCCCGGATCTAGTTTCGTCCATTCGGGCTGTGATATATTCAGGAAAATAAAGACATCAAATGTACTCCATAGTTTCACAGATAATCATCCAAGCTAAAGGATGATGGCTCTACCAGAATCATGAATCTGCCACACAGACGATTGTCTGTCCTATGTACATGAAAATGAATTTATAAAGCTAAGCATGGGAATGGCCGCCTCAGCTAGATCATGAAAATATTATGAAGATAATGTATTGTATTGTATCTTATTACAGGTCACCTTCCAGTTCTAAAAACCTCGGATCATCATGATAAAGCATTTCACCCGACATCAGAAGATTTACGACCTCATGCTTTAGGGGGCAATTGTTATATACATATTTGGGCACTGCAACCCCAATGACATATGTCCATAAACTAAGGGCTTCTAAACCCCTAAAAGTTTCATTTCATACCCTAAAGGAACAAGGTCAACTGATTACATCATTTCCCAGAAGTTCTCCCTAAAAAACTACTCAGAATTGGTCAAAACTGGACCATATACACTGTTCCATGCTGAGGGTGCGATAAATCTCACCTGCTACACATAGAGGGTGCGATGTATACTAAAAATCCCTTCTGTAGGGTGCGATAAGTGACAAAAAACAAATGGCAGAGGCAATTTGCTAGGTAGAAACCCAGAGAATCTTGTAGAAACTGCTCATTTGACACTTGCCTCTATGAATTCACCTAGGGATGAGTAAGAGATCATGAAATCTCCAAGTGGAGCTAAGAACTATCAAAGAAATGACACTAATCAAAATCCCAGAAGCTGACTCACCCCCCTGTGAATATCTATATATGGATCCCTCATCCTAGAGATCCAGAGGCTAGAATTTTGTATTTTGTAAGGAAGTGTTGTTGGCTTCTCTGTGAAACATTGTATTGTTGGGTGATCTAGTCTTTTAATGAGGCGAAGAGGGATTTCATGCTGGGAGGATGGCACTAGATCAGACAACTGGGTTTTAATCCTCTCTTCTACTACTTCTATCAATAAAGCTATTTGAGTTTTCCTCCATATGCTTGTATATCTCTGAATCTTGTATTTGTTTATGCATGTGTATGGCTAATGTATATCTGATCCTATATTGTTTATGGTTATAGATCTCTATGATTTGATGGTATTATGTTGCTTTGACTCTACGGGTGTTCTTAGCAGCGGGACAAGTGAGAAAGGAGTGGCGAAAGCTCTATCAAGGGAGCGAGGAAACAAGCAAAGAGCCAAGAGAAAGATTGAGGTTGGTACTCTCTACTTCTCTCTCATCTATCTCTCATAAAGGAAAACAAAAGTAACTTTCAATTTTTTGTTTCTAAGATAGCTACTCATCTTAGTGGGACTAGCAACTCTGAACGGGCACTAGTTTTCCCATAAACACACCATCAACTAGTGATAGTAAAGTTCATGGACAGAAGTCAAAGGTCAAGTTTCCATGTAGTTTATGTAAAGGGATTCACCACTTTCACCTTTGTCCCTATTTGGATGAAGCCAAAAGAGTGTTGGATAAGCCTCCCGCTTCACCACAGCGACTTCCATCTGATTATAGGAAACTCTCCCTAAATCCTTCACTAGTTGATGAACCGACTGACCAAAATCAACCTTCGGTCGAAACCACTCTCTCTGAAAGTAAATCGTATGAGTCTATATCCAACCAAAATAAACTGGTCGAGGTAACAATTGACCCAATTTCACCTTCAGCTAATCGTAACTTTCTTGAAGAGAGTGAAAATCATACCACTCAAGTTATTTTTGTTCTCTTAGATTCAAATGAGCTTCGGGGCAATCCACCTGTTCCATCAAGACAGGAGGAAAATCCTCCAGTTCTCGTAACTCAAGGGGTTAATTTTCTCCTTTCTACGGTACCCGGTCCAAGTAGTCTAGTCACTTCCTTTGATTGGAATCGACTGTCAAGATCCCACCTTCCTTCTTATGTGCCTTTCTAGATCGTAGTACAAGTTTGTAAAATGGTTGTATCTGGTACTATTATAGACAAAGGTGCATCATTAAGTATCCTTTCCTCAACTGGTTGGCAAGTGCTTGGTTTGCCACCACTTGTTCCTGTTACACAGAATTTGTTGGGCTTTAATAAAGGAACCAGTCAACCGTTAGGGATCCTTCCTCAGTTACCTATCACTTTTGGAGGAAAAACTGTTTATCTAAACGTAATGGTAGTCCCAAGACCTTTACACTACAATTTACTTCTTGGGCATGACTACGTTTATCACATGGGAGCTATTGTTTCAACACTCTTTTGGGTAATTTTTTTCCCGCATGAAGGCAAAATTGTCACCATTGACCATCTTTCATTTCTGAGTCCAAATTTGGCTCCTAGTCAACCATCTTCCCTAAATGGTCCTTTTGTACCAATGGTATCATCCCGGCCACAAGTTAATTATCTGGCAACCTGTCCCATACCTACATCAACTGATGATCAATTCAGTGATGTTGTACATTATGTACTAGGGGCATTAGAACCATATCTCACTTTGATGACCACTTATGAGTTGTGATCGAAGATTTCAAGGATAGTTTGTTGTCTTGTGTCAACCTCGTTAAAAAATGAAACCAAAGGTCTTCGAGGAGAGTTCGCTATCTTGTGTCAACCTTGTTAAAAAATGAAACGAAGGATATGAGCATAATTTCATGACTTGTGTCAAGCTCATTTAAAAATGAAACAAGGTCCCAAGTTCAAAATCGAGTCTCTGGTTAGATCTCGTAAAATCCTAGTTGAGTCTTTCACTTGATCTCATAAAATAACCTTCATTCGATCCACCTGATAGCCATGAGTAGTCTGGTGAATATAATGAAGCTTGGGGGGTGCACCTAGTAGTAAATATAAGTCTCCCTGTAGGTTATATGATTGGTCTATCATACCATTCACCTTTGTCTATTCTGGACGAAGCCAAATAACCATCCCACTTCACTGCGATGATTTCCATCTGGTTACTGAAGACTCTCCTTTTCATCATTCTGGGGCCATGCAACCCTTTTATCAAGCATAGTTTTTCCTTTCAAGATTTTGTAAAAATGAAACTCAATCCAAGCATAGTTTCTTCATTTCAAGCTTGTGTAAACATGAAACTGAATCCAAGCATAGTTCCCCATGGTTCAAGCTGTTCTAAAAAAGAACCCATTCTCAAATTTTAACCCTTGTGATTTCCATTCTATCAGCCTTTTCAACGTTGGTTGTGTACATCCCATCGCCACCATCCCTTTGGCCGATCATACGCTTTCACTTGGTTGTTTTACCCTTTTTGAGGAACAGTTGCGATGAGTGGTCTTATTAGACAACCTCTCCACATAAATCAACATGCTTTGAGAAGTTCCAAAATCTTCGTAACTAGTTGCTACCCTAGACACCACTTGTTCCTCAAAATAGAGTCCTCTTTAAACTCTTTTCAGACTCGTTAAACATGAAAATATTGTCGAGCGCTTGTCCTTTCCAGCTCGTTAAAGTGATTGGAAATGTCATCCCTCTTGTATTATTTTATACTTTTTTGGACCTGAGGGATTATTTTACGAAAAATAACTGGTGTAGTTTTCTTTTCATCCCTTTTCAAACTCTCTAAACATGAAAAGGATCGAGTTATCCTTGTTGTTAAACTTGTTAAAACAATAGCGACAAAATTGTCTATCTAAATAAGACCGAGTTACATTGTTGCTAGACTCGTTAAAACATTAAATAGCGACAGGTTTTCCCGAAGGGTGAATGATAGAACAAGAATATGTTATCCTCCTCAAGCTTCACAAAAATAAAGAGGTACTGGTCAGCAATGATTGGGGAAAAAGGTGAAGAAAACTTGAAAAATTTATGGTAGTAAGTCGCTCTTGAACATGACACTTTCACTTCATTACAATTATTTAGTCGGGTTGGGATATTCTATTCATCGGTCATCTCACCATTGGTCTTTCATACCATCCATCTTTTGGGGTCAACGCTACCAATTCATATTAGTGTCACCGACATGTTGAAGAGAAGTCATTCAGTTGAGAAACAACCATCCAGTTGATGTCTCATCCACTACAATACCTCCAACCTTCATTTTTCTCATGATCGCCATTCCTAAACCTTGTGTCATTAGTTCATTTTCACCTCCAGAAATCATTTCCCTCATTTCATGTCATAGATGTGGGATACGTCAACGCCCTCCTACGACGAGTCACTTCTTGTCAACATCACCTCATTATCCAAGAAGTTGACTTAGAAACAACCCTTTCAGTGCTTTGAAGCTTACATACATCAATGAAAAGTTTCTCACTTCGGCAACAAGTTGACATCAATGGCCTTCAATCGAACGATTTTGGGTGGTGTTCGACGTCAGATCATATATTCGCACCACGTGAATTGTATTGTAGTACCTTGAGGGTCATTATCATTATTTGTAATTCCTCTAGTGTCTGTTAACAGCTTACATAATTGGCTGGTAATTAGGCAATGTCTTTCCATGTTCGACTTCAGAACATCTCTTCACATGGATTGACTTGTACATTGAGCGAATATTGAACGATTTTGAAGACCCCAGATCTAGTTTCATCCTTTCGGGCTACGATATATTCAGGAACATAAAAACATAAAATGTATAAAGGCTTTTCATAGATGGTCATCCTAACCATGGATGATGACTCTATATCTGAAGAATCACCAGTCTGTATCTGCAGACGATTATCTCATCTATGTACATGAAATGAATTTATAAAGCTGAGCATGGGAATGCCTCTCTCAGCTAGATCATGAAAATTATATTATGATGATGTATTGTATTGTAACTTATGCAGGTCACCTTCCAGTTAGAAACTTCGGATCCTCATGATAAAGCATTTCACTTGACATCAATATTTACGACTTCATACTTTAGGGGGCAACTGTTATAGACATATTTGGGCACATCAACCCCAAACTTATATGTCGATAAACTAGGGCTCATCAACCCCTAAAAGAGTTTTTTCATGTCCTAAAGGAACATTGTCATCTGAATACATCATTCCCCTAAAGTTCCACCTGCGAAACCATCCAGAAATGGCCTAAATTAAACCATACTAACTGCTACACTACCAGGGTGTGATGCATACTGATTAGGCCTTCTATAGGGTGCGATGGGCAAGGATGGACAAATGTCTGAGACAGTTTACTAGGTGGTTGCTCATAGAATCTTATAGAAACTTCTCCTGTGCTACTTTCCCCTCTGAATTCGCCCTAGGATGAATAAGGGATCTAGGAAATCTCCAAGTGGAACCAATTGTAAGAAGTGGAATGACACTAATCATACCCCATGGATGAATCACACCCTTGCACACATCTATAAATTTATCTCCAATTCAAGAGATCTAGAGGCTGGAATATTGTGAATGGCAAGGAACTGTTGATAGTCTGTAATTGAGGAAGGAGCATTGTATTGTTGGTGTGATCTTGCTATTTCATGAGGTGAACAAGGATTGAAGCTGGGAGGATGATGCTGGATCAGACAATTGGGTTGTAATTCTCCCTTCTATTAATAAAGTTCTTCAAGGTTTTTTTCCATATGATTGTGCAATTGTGAATGTTATCATTTGTGAATGCTATCATTTGTTCATTATATATCTAATTTTGTAATGTTTATGTTGTAATAGATCATGATTCTTTGACGGTTCATTGTTTCTGTATTTGTGCAGGTACTCTCCAAGCGTGTAAGTATGGGGAGGAGTTGCAGGCTCTATCAAAGGGGAGAGAGATCAAGCAAGGGATTAAGTAGAAGTTCTAGGTTGGTTCTGCTATCTTTCTCTTATCTGTTACACATAGAAGAAATCGCTGAATTGCTCTAAACTATTGTTTCTAGGGTAGCTTCCAAACCTAGAGGACTAGCATTCTTTAGGAATACTAGTTTTCCCAGAAACACCATGGGATGATGCAGATGTGTTCCCATCATTCTCTTTCCTTGAAAATTTCAACGATGTCTCAGAAGCATCTGAAACCTTCGAGAATTCTCCCTCAGTGTATCTCAAGCCTGCAAATTGAGGTCTCTACACAACCTCCAATGGTTGACTTATGCCCTGGTTATTAACACCAAGTTATTTTTCCCCTTGTGCCTCGTCCTTGTAAGGAGCTTCATGTTTGTCCTTGTAATTGGGATCTCCACATCTCCAATAGAAATCATACTATGTGCAGAGGAAATCAAAAGGAAATCAATATCTTTTACCTCCTCTGTCAATTTGGAAAGAATTGATGAGAGCTACTCATCATTTGTTGTTCGTGGTTTTCTAGCTATCTCGACACATTCCCTAACTTCCTTTATGACATACCCAAGTCCTATCTAAAAAGGTAATTCCTCCACCTTGATGGGGTTGATAATTCCTTGGCCATTAACACCCAAGCCTTTTCCTTCATACCCCCATTTTATTCAATATTTTGGATCCAATTCATGTGGTATGATTTTCAAAACAACGAAATCATCATTAGGACACATACATGAATTCAGAGAACTATTTTTTACCTCACGTGGGTCAAGCTGCAGCTTTTCCAAGACCTCATCCTTTTCTTGCATTTGTCATAGCAAACTATGTTTCTCCTCTTTCTCTTCATGTAGACGTATCTTCAATTCAGTGTTCTCTGTTTGAATATTATTTTTGTTGTGCTTCAGTTCTTCCAGGGCCTCTTCCATGACTCACAACTGAAGCTGCAATCGCTCCTTTTCCTCTATCTCTTTCTGTAGAGTTTCATACATTATTTCCACCCTTTTGGAAATTTTGAGCATGGTCTCGTACATTGCTTTTTCATTCTTTATCGCTGCATGTTCCATTGTTCATGCTTGCAATTGACATCCACGCAAGGATCACTCTATACCACTTGATCCAAGTCTGGATGTGACAAAGGACCCTTCCAAGACCTTTTACTTCCGTGATGTGTTAAATCGCATTTTTTGAAAGAACATAAATGAATACATTTGCATGTTGTAAAGAAGAGGAACATGACAATCATCAACACATGAAAACATAAGCCGTTGATAATAGAGTTTGTTTAGTAGGGACTACGTCTCTGGGCCCTGATGTCAAGACGGTGTAGGCTGTTGCATTAAGTGTCATTATAGTGGTGATGTACATAAGAGTTGATGTCACTATCATACAAGGAAAATTCCCTCATGTAGGAGTGGCTCCAAGAGATGTTTTGCTACAGGAACTCTCAGTCAAAAGGACTCCTATCTGACATAAACTCATGCATGATGATCAAGAGCATCCCACCAACAAGGCATAAAAGGGATCTCAATGAAAACATACATGACGAAAACATGAGTAACCCATCAACATACAACAAAGGGATCTCAAAACATAACATGATGAATCACGACAACAAGTACATCACATAGATGATTCAGCATCACATCAAGCAAGAATCATGAAAATGAGTAAGAAACAAGATCCCACATCAAATGTCAAATAGGGATCTATGCAGCACAATGCATAACAAAACAAGTACATGAATGCAGTGCATATACCTTGCATCTAGGGGCCATTTAAAGAAGAGGATGTAAAACTACTGAAGCTATTTGTGCCATCGATATTACGGCATCAAATCGCATGAAATGACTGCTCGTACGTCAAATGCTGACACATGCAATCCACTTAGAAAAGTGGCCGAAAAATAGATTGATAAAATAGAAAATCTGAACACACCATCAGATTTGTGGCGTCAAATAGTGCAAAATCAACTGTCAAATTTCTGAGTTCTGAGAAAGTGAGAATCTCGGGCTCAATGAATGTTTTAGATTCCTCCTATATTCCTCAAAGATTCCCCCCTCTAGGTCCTCTACAAATCGACTCGTCATATCAGGAGACTGACTGCACCATTGAGTTTGTGTCGCTAAGAGGTGTAAGATCGACATAAAGTTTGTCCCATTTGGACACTACAAAAATTTCAATGTCCTGGAAATTTTGTTGAGTCATGGTTCCACCTACATAAAAACTACTAAGAAAATAACTTTGCTTCGTTTTCCATGCCCGCTCCTGGTTCCTCCATCTGCCTCCTTGGTGCACTAAAAAATGAGGTTAATATAATTTTGTTGGTGGAGTAATCAAAGAAGGTGGTTTGGCATAGTGGTAAATGAGGAAGTTTGTTGAGGAGGGGTCATGTGGTCAAACCTCACCCCTCCCATTTTAATATATTTTTTGTTTTAAAAAACCAAACATACATGTATTTGGGGGGTCAAGTCTGCATTTGGCAGCCCACCCCATAACTCCCGTAACACAAAACCTGCTGGCGTGTTTTATTAATGGTGCACGGGGTACTTGGTACGTATCATGGTATTGGTGTGGTGGTTCGGCCCATGTGGGCTAGGTGAGTTCAATCCTCGGCAGCCCCGCACTATATACGACACATCATATGGCATTGTGGTAAGTTTGGGGGTATGGGCCGGGTCCACCGGAGGTGGCCCATGCCCACCCCATTTAATATGGTGGTGCGGTGATGATTGGAGGGCTCAACAGATTGATGGCTGCTGAGCCACTTTTAATTAAATTTTGTTAAGTGTCGTGGGGTTAAGGGAGGCTGATGGGGGTCATGGCCCGTTGGCCAATCAAAAATTTGATATATCTATATCTATATCTATATATATATATAAGTGTGTGTGTGTGTGTGTGTGTGTGTGTGTGTGTGTGTGAAGTTCGATGGGGGGGTGGCGGGGTTGGTGGCCCGCCACCACAATAATATATATTTTTTAATTTTTTTTTAATTAGGGGAGATTTTCCAATCTTTAGAAAATAAGGGATATTGGGTAATTAACAAGGCCACAATTTTTACCAATTTCAGCAGCTAAGTTTCATGCCTCGAGGTCAGTTAAATTTTAGGACACTTAAACATGGCCCACCGCCCAACTTTGACCAAAACTTTGACTGTCTCATTCTCTCTCATACAAGCTCGAATGGATGAACCGTTTGCACCTCTGTGATCAAGACGATGAGATCTATGCTCATATCCTAGGTCAAAATCAATTTGATCACTTTGATTTTTGACCGTTCATAAGCCCTCTTTGTCCTGCATGTCTCTAGAGCCACCTGGATCAATCCTCCCCACTGAGGATCTTTTGGTCCTTTAAAAGCACCAAAAATAATCTGCAACTTCTCTGTACCTTATCTCCTTCACCTTTGTTCCTAAGAGCCTTAAGTGATAAGCCGACACCTACAACCTCTGCAGCCTGTAGTACATTGTTTCATAATTTACATGCTTAACTTTTATGACCAACTAATTGACCCAAGCATCCCACACATGCCATGAGTTTATAACACATACTCGATGGTCAAGCTTACATCAAGATGGACACAATAACCCAGCTATGAAAACAAGGCAAACATATCATTTTTGCTTCAATAGGTGATGGAAAAAACATCATCATTACAACACATGATTTACAACAATAAGGACATACACTATTTGCTTTTATAAGTGATAGAAACATGACATCACTTTTAGAGTTTAAAATACAACACAAAATAAAAAGTGATGGAAACACATCATCACTTTTACATTTAAAAATGCAACAAATGATCCACAAAAGCACGACCATGGAAAGCTAACATATCTAAAAACCATTTTTCACTTACCAATGTGAATGGGTTGCCTCCTTGTGGCAGTTTTCCTTGTTGAACAACTGCTTCATCAGGTTCATGGACCGACACTTTGTCTTTAAGGCACTGCTCCAGATGGAGCCTCCAACATGTGGCTCTTTGATGGCCACTTCTGTCACAATGACTACAATACATCTTCTTTCTCCATATTTGTTTAACCTGTTGTTGAGAGGGTCTTTCACACCTCATCCTTTTGTGTGATTCCATTCTTTCCAAACACTTAGAAAATGTATGGTTATGTAATCCACAAAAGGTACATGTCTTTCGATGCCATGTTTTACATTCATCTTTAACAACATGATTATAATCGAAATGAACATTTGAATATTGAAACTAGTTATACCTTTCCTTTCCATATCAGGTGTAACTATGGCGATGAGAGCTTGCCTCAACTCTTTCCCTTCAATGGACACTGTAATGGGATGATGATGATGTGTCCCCACCATTCTATTTCCTTGACGATGTAAATGATGTCTCGGAAGAATCTGACACCTTCAAGCATTCTCCCTCAGTGTATCTCAGGCCTTCCAATTGAGGTCTCTATACAACCTCCAATGGTTGAGTTATGCCTTGATTATTAACACCAAGTTCTTTTTCCTCCTCATGCCTCGTCCTTGTAAGGAGCCTCATGTTTGTCCCTGTAATTGGGATCTCGACATCTCCAACAAAAATCATACTATGTGAAGATGAAACCGAAAGGAAATCAACATCTTTTACCTCCTCTATCAATTTGGAAAGAACTGATGAGGGCTACCTTTCGTCTGTTTTTGGTGGTTCGCTATCTGTCTCAGCACATTCCCCACCTTCCTTTCTGACATACCCAAGTCCTATCTAGCGGGGTAATTCCTCCACCTTGATGGGGTTGATAATTCCTTGGCCATTAACGCCCAAGCCTTTTCCTTCATACCCCATTTTCTTCAACAGTTTGGAGCCAATTCCTCTCGTATGATTTTCAAAAATAGCGAAATCATCATTAGGACATAGACATGAATTCAGAGAACTACTTTTTATGTCACGTGGGTCATGCTTCATCTTTTCCAAGGCCGCGTCCTTTGCTTGCAATTGTTGTAGCAAACTATGTTTCTCCTCTTTCTTTTCATGTAGACACATCTTCAATTCAACATTCTTTGTTTGAAGATTATGTTTTTTGTGCTTCAGTTCTTCCAGGGCCTCTTCTGTGGCTCACAACTGAAGCTGCAATCACTCCTTTTCCTCTGTCTCTTTCTATAGAGTTTCATACATTATTTCCAACCTTTTGAAAATTTTGAGCATGGTCTCGCACATCGCTTTTTCATCCTCTGTCACTACACATTCCATTGTTCACGCTTGAAATTCACATCCATGCAAAGACTGCTCTAATACCACTTGATCCAACTCCAAGTGTGACAAAGGACCCTTCCAAGACCTTTTACTTACGTGATGTGTTAAATTGTGTTTTTAAAAGAACATAAATGAATACATCTACATGTTGTAAAGAAGAGGAACATGACAATCATCAACACATGAAAACATAAGGCATTAATACCGAAGTTCGTCTAGGAAGAACTATGTCTCCGGGCCCCAATGTCAAGATGGTGTAGGTTGATGTATTAAGTGTTGTCAATAGTGATGATGTACATAAGAGATGATGTCGCTATCATACAAGGAAAATTCCCTCACGTAGGAGTGGCTCCAAGAGATGTTTCACTACAGGAACTCTGAGTTAAAAGGACTCCTATCAGTATGACACAAACTCATGCATGATGATCAAGAGCATCCCACCAACATCGCATAAAAGGGATCTCAATGCAAACCTACATGATGGCAACATGAGTATCCCATCAACATACAACAAAGGGATGTCAAAGCACAACATGACAAAACGTACATCACACAGATGATTCTACATCACATCAAGCAGGAACCATGAAAACGAGTAAGAAACAAGATCCCACATCAACACAATGCATAGCAAAAGAAGTGCATGAACACATTGCATATACCTCACATCTAGGGGCCATCTGAAGAAGAGGATGTCAAACTGTTGAAGATTTTTGTGCCATCTATCTCACATCATCGAATGTTGACACCTACACTCCACTTAGAAGGGTGGCCAAAAAATCGAATGAGAAAATAGAAAATCTAAACACACGATCATATTTGTGGCATCAAATAGTGCAAAATCGACTGTCAAATTTCTGAATTCTGAGAAAGTGAGAATCTGGGGCTCAAGGACTCTTTTAGATTCCCCTCAGATTCCCTCATACGGGTCCTCTGCAAGTTGGCTACTCAGATCAAGAAACTGACTGTGCCATCAAGTTCGTGTTGCTGAGAGGTGTAAGATTGACATAAAGTTTGTCCAATTTGAACATTGCAAAAATTTCACCCTCCTAGAAATTTTGCTCAATGATGGTTCCACCTACATAAAAATTAATTAAAACTTAACTCTACCTCGTTTTCTGTGCATGATCCTAGTTCCTCCATCTTCCTCCTAGGTGAACTAGAAAATTAGGTTTATATAAGTTTGTTGGCAGAGTAATCAAAGAAGGTGGTTAGGCATAGTGGTAAATGAAGCAGTTTGTTGAGGAGGGGTCGGGTGGTCAAACCCCGCCCCTCCCATTTTAATATATTATTTGTTTTAAAAAAACACACATACATGTATTTGGGGGTCGGGTCCACATTGGACGGCCCACCCCATAACTCTCGTAACACAAAAGTTGCTGGCATGTTTTACTAATGGTGCACAGAGCACTTGGTATGTATCATGGTATTGGTGTGGTAGTTCATGGGGCCACCTAGTGGGGGCTAGCCCACATGGGCCAGGCAGGTTCAATATCTGTTAGCCCTGCACTATATATGGCACATCATATGTCATTGTCGTAAGTTTGGGGGTGTGGGTCGGGTCCACCTGAGGTGGCCTGTGCCCACCCCATTTCATATGGTGGTACGGTGATGGTTGGAGGGCTCGGTGAGGTGATGGCAGTCGAGCCACTTTTAATTAAATTTTGTTAAGTGTCACAGGGTTGAGGGAGGCCAACGAGGGTCATGGCCCATCGACCAATCAGAATTTTGATTTATACATATATGTGTGTATGTGTGTGTGTGTGTGTTAATTCTGATGGGGGGGGGGGGGGGTGGCGGGGATGGTGGCCCGCCACCCCAATAAGATATATATATATATATATATATTATATATATATATATATATATATATATATATTAAGATTAGGGGAGATTTTCCAATCTTTAGAAAATAAGGGATATTGGGAAAATTAATGAGGCCACAACTTTGACCAATTTCGGGAGCTACGTTTCATGCCTCGGGGTCGGTCAAATTGTAGGACACTTAGAGGTGGCCCACCACCCAACTTTGACCAAAACGTTGATTGACTCGTTCTCCCTCATACGAGCTCGAATTGACAAACCGTTTGCACCTCCATGATCAGGACGACGAGATCTACGCTCTCGTCCTAGGTCAAAATCATTCTGATAGCTTTGATTTTTGAGTGTTCATAAGCCCTCTTTGTCCTACATGTGTCTCTAGAGCCACCTGGATCAACATATGAATGTGGGAGTCAAGAGCCATGAGTGTGCATAATTCATTTAGAAGCTCAGTACAATACCTTGAAACAGCCCTTGGCTCATGCCAATTTTCATTCCCAACTGGATGAGCTAGCCATTTTAGATATCAAAAATGTTCTCCATGAGAGGAAGAAAGGAGAATGAGATAGCCAATGGTGCCTGGTATGCCAATCCAATCAACAAAGTTGCAATGACAGTTCCCATAAAATGCACCTTTAAACACATCTTAATTCCATAACAAGTCCATAACATAACCTTATGTGAGTGCATTGTACTCTTAATTGAGATGTGATGCGAGATTAATATTATTAGAGGGCACATTGCCATATCTGCCACCATGACTGCTTTGTACAACTTGCTCCCCCAAACCCGTAAAGGAATTCTATATTTTATTATTAATATTAATATAAAAAAATATTTTCAGTTATTTAAATTTTATTTATTTATTTAATTTCTCTAAGATAAAATAATTTTAAATAATCTTATAATTATTATAAAACCTCTTATTAAATAATAATCATAACAATAATAATAATAGGAATTAATTTATAACTTTATAGACAAGTACATGGATTTAATTTGTTCCTTAATTAATCTTGTTGTTTTACAAGATTATGTTAATGATTCCTTATATAAATCAATATATTTATATGATCTCATTTATTAAATGATAATTTAGTAAATGTAAAAGATAAACATAAATTTAAAATTGCAACACTATTGTTGATAATCAAATTAAAATTGTGAAAACCTTATTCCAAAATCGAGATGCCTATTGATGTAATTATGAAATTTTGGATATATCCAGTCAAAAAACTAGTTTAAACAACACAAATCAAGATTTCATCATAATTGTTTTAGCCGAAGTTTGCCATAAATGAGCCATAAACTCCAAAATGTCTCACATTTAGACAAATCCATCAACAATTATTAGGTAGATAGTAGGGATTTAACATCCACAAGATATTCTAGAATATTCATAGTAATCACACAAATCAAAGGTTGCTACTTATCTCAAAATTAGTTGTCATTCTAATTAATTTGATTAATTAAAAAAAATGCCAAATCAACAAGTTTCATTTGAAATGAGTTATGATTTTTTGGGCATTTGGTATTGATAAGTCATGGTATTTACCCATAGTATTGTAATAAAACTTGTATACAAATTAAAAATCTACATGTTAAAGTCCGCTAAATCTCTATCATTACATTATCATATTCCATATTGTTTTAAATGTATATTTTTTTCTCAAATGAGTGTAGAATGGTTTTTTCTCTTATCTTCCTCACCCAGGATCTAGTCCCACCTAGATTGACATACTTTCTAAAAATAACTAGTATCCTACCATGAACCACACTAAACACACACACACACACACACACACACACACACACATATAAACTTAGGTATAATAAAAAATAATAATAATTTAAAAAATAAAATAATTATTTAATTAATCTTTATGATTTTTAATTCTACTAATATAAAATGTATTATAAAATAAATGTTTCCAACTCATTACACTAATGCCATGCACAAGTTTCATTCATCATCTTGGAATAAGGATTTAAATTAAAAAAACTAATAAATATTGTGGGATGGACGTCACAATATTTTCTGGTTGATTATTTTTCCATCAATTTACTCTAGAGAATAGATTTAAAAACTATTTATCATTTTGATTATTGGGCACTCACGCACGTGAAGATCAAGTTAACCAAAGCCATATAGCATTTTATAATGACGCCAAGGCACTCCTTCAGGAAAAACTCCCTACATGCCACTGTGTACTATTGTTCACCATTAGATTTTAACATATTGTTCACCATTAGATTCATTGTTAGAGGATCAAAAAATGATCTGCTATCTTATATAAACAAGGGGGGTTGCATGATAGCTAGTCCTTTCCCTAAGCTACATCAATTGTTTATTTCGTAGACTAAGCAATTGTTGGTTCAAGCTACACCTATTGAACTAGTAGCATGACTAGTTGTTGACATTGAACCAGTTGATGCATCAGTGGAATTATCAGAGACATAGGCATAGGCACAAGTAGCATAGAAAGCAAAAACATGAATCTGAAGATAATATTGTAGAAATGTACAATTTGCATATTCTAATTTTGAGATTGAATATTACATTTATAACTTGAATTGTAATCTAGACAAACATGGTCATGAAACACAATTGTTCTTTGAGTGCAAAAATTTTGACACTAGATTGAAATCAGACTGATGTTACTGAATCGATCACTGCTCACGAGCTCGTTATGATGTTTGTTCCACTATAGGGTGAAAACCTGTTAAGACCAATCACAACGTGCAAATATTTCATCCTTACCTGAGGCACAAGAAGCTAGTAAATTTGCTTAGAAAGGACATCATGCAAGAACTTTCACAACAACTTGGTGCTTGTCACATCAATGCAGGTTCGTGCTCATTGTTAACAACGATGCAAGTCTCGACCTTGAAATTTTTTTCAAACCTTGAAATCTTGTTCAAACCTGTAGTTATCGAAGTTGGTTGGCAAATAAATCAACTAGTTAACAAGAAGTTTCACAATGCTTCTGTATGTTTGTAAATGGGGATGGCATCATTTTCTTCTAGCCTGAGCGGAAATCAGGAAAATGAGAATAAAAAATTGACCTTAAATAATATGAATATTAAAATGACCACGCATGTTAATATCCTTTTGGGCTTACCTTCCCTAGATTCATGGAACAATTAAATCAAATCCGGGTTCAATCAAATTCCTTACCTTATTAGCACAGTTGGGTTTAACTTGATATAGAAACGATAGGAGTGATAATCAGATTCGTTACCTTATTAGCACAGTTGGGTTTACCATGATATAGAAAATATAGGAGAAAAACAACCTCACAGTTCAACTTGGACATCATAAAAGCTCAAAAAGAAAGGGTACAACAGTTGAATGAGCTTGATGAGCTTAAGAATCAACTCTGTTTACTGAAAGCTAAATGAAATTCAGTTAGATGATAAGAAGGAAACAACTATTTTCTACCAATGGAGAAACTTTGTTAACTTATTGATTCTGTTACTTTACAGTGAATCAACCCACTCATAAATGCCTTCATAGGAATTCTTTAATGGCTATTAGCCAAACTATCAAGATTCCAGAGAATATGAAACGTCAAAAAAATATTCAAAAACCCTTCGTTAGGCTAGTACATAGGTACACACTAGAAGCCTGAATCCCCAATTCAACTTATTTTTCTTAATGAAGTCACGTAGGCTACTTCCTATTTGTAATTGCCATTTAGAGAGTTTATATATCCCCTCAGCTGCAATATAGGTGTTGGGACTCGCAATTGATCAGTTTTTGACCCTATCTTTTGCCGTATATTTATCCTTTTTACAGTAATAAGCAAAAGCTTTTATTTCATAAGGATATATTAACCCCAAGGTATGAAGTGACCTTCCGCAAATCTATATTTAATTGTTTACTTCATATTCGTAAGTATCTTTTCACTTATCTATGGAAATGCTAACTAGAATCGTTAAACAACTGTCATAAGCTTGCAGGAGTATAGTGAACAGTTGCTGCAACACGAAAAACAGCAACTACGCAGTTGCTGCAACACGAGAAACAGCAACTGCGCAGCTGCCACAATACCAACAACAGTAATTATCCAAAGCAGCTATTTTGTAGCCACGGGCAACAGATGGCAGCTATCTAAAAGATGATAACGTGGCATAATCAAGCGGAAGAATAGAGAAGGGGCATACAGTCAGCATGAACAGCATGGGGAAAAAGCGAAGGAAATAGCAATCCCGAGAAGACAATCAGTTATTCACCGTGTACAGCCGAAGCTCCAGAAAAGGATGCATTATCATATGGTTGTAACAGCATTCTAATTTGCTTATTTTTAAACACACAGTATTAACTAAAAAGCTGTAATATTCTATTGTAGTAGATGTCTCCTCTATAAAGAGGAGACATCTACATGAAACGGGGGATAGTCAGTCTGTAATCAAGGTTTTGAAGAACATCAGCAAGTCTGAGTTCGATTGTACTCAATCTTTTTGGCAGATAAATATAAACTGGTTATGAGCACTTAAATCTGCCTCTTTCTTTTCGGGGAATCTTGTGAGAAGGACTGGGCCCACCTTCCTCACAAGATTCACCCATTTGTTTTCCTGTTGGTTGTGTAGATGTATGCACTTCTGATAACAGAGGCAGGTGCTGGACATCCCCATCAGGAGGATAGGGTCCTGGTCCTCTGACAGAAGAACATCCATTATTTCGTTTCTCAGATTTGTAATTCTAACTAGTTGTTTTCATTTTAAGGTACTGTAATGATATAACATAAGAAGTACGTATGCTACAGCTTTTGATGCTTTTTGGGTTTTAAGTACATACAGTACGCATTGCCTTTGAAATAAAAGGACTTTTCCTGGTCGATAATTAATGTGGCACTTGAATGTTTAATTCACAAAAATCCAACTAGCCAACATTTTGGCGCCGTTGCCGGGGAAGGCAACTTAAGAACTCTAAAAGCATTAATGGTTTCTTTGTGGAAATAACAGGTGTATGAGAGGACGCAAGAAACCTAATTTTACAGGCGGCAAAGGAGGAAGGAAGACTTTCATAGACGAAATCATCTCTAAGGCTGAGACATCATAGCGGACAAGTTCCCGGAGACCCCAGATCCAACATTCCTCACAGACAGACCAGCAGACGGAGGAAGTGATAGGACCTGAGAGGAAGCTGGAAGCACCAGAATATTCTGAAGAACCGGAAGTGGAACTCGAGGGAACAGAAGGCACAGAAGACAAGGCAAGCGATTCAGGGAAAATCTCGATGGAGGACAACAGAGCAGAGGGGAGAGGGGAAAACTCGCTCTCTACCCTGGAATTCCCTATCGGAGAACTTCCGAGAGGAACAACCCCCATGAAAAACATTCCACTCTCGGCATTACCCAATTTCCATGGATTGTCCTCCGAAGATCCAGACGAATTCCTTTTCGAATTCGACATACTGTGCAGAAGCTATGATTACATAAACCCTAATCAGAAGCTGAAACTGTTTCCAACAACATTAAAAGGGAACGCATTAAGGTGGTTTATGAGCTTGGGAGCTCAGGCGATCACCACATGGGACCAAATGAAGGAAGGATTTCTGGCTAAGTATCAAGACTACTGTCGGACAAGAGAGAGGAAGGAAGAACTATTCAAAATGGTCCAGAAAGAGGACGAGAATTTAGAAGATTTCGTGGAAAGATTACAGTATAATTTGCAGCGGTCTGATCATCCTAACATGAGCAAAGACATTTTGAAGACCATACTGCTAAGAGGAGTAAGAGATGATTGCTTAGATATGTTGAACATGCTTGGAAAAGGGGACATTTCTAAGGAACCATTTGAAGAAATTATTAGGCTCTGTATGCGATGTTCAAGGGGAGCGGCAGGCAGATCAAAAGGCAAAGAAAATGTGTATTCAAGGGTTCAAAAGTCAGCCAGTGGAGGAGCAACAAGAGAAGAAATAGGTAACCTATTAGAAGAATTTAAAACGGAAATGCTAAGTTCTTTTGCTTCACAGCTTGACTCTCTACAGGTCAAGAAGAAACAGGCAGAAGTAGAAGCTGCCCTGGCGATTTTCTGTTCAAAATGCAGAGAGAAACATCCACTCAGAGAATGCCCACTGGACAGGATGCCCATATGCACAATTTGCGAGAAGGATCATGAAACACAGCAATGCCCCTCTTTGCCTGGAATCAAGGCAGCACTGCAAACAACCGAAAAAGAAGCTGAAGCAGTGTATCTAATGACTCAAAGGAGGCAATGGCCGCAAAGACAAGGTACGAGCTCTAATACAACATTCAATCGTTGGAATAATAGTTCTCCTTTTTACCCACCCATGAATCAGATGCAGTACCCACCCTTCAACATAATGAACTTTCCACTTATGCAGCAACCTTTTCCTGACCCTACTATGTGGAACCCTTGGGCCCCCCAGCAACCATACTTTAATCAATGGAACCCAAACTGGGCAGCCCAGCAAATACCTTTCCCTCAACAACAGCAATCTCTTCCTTTACCGCCAAATAATCCTCCAAATAATCAGGCAATGAGACCACAGCTGCCTGTTCAACCTAACCCTAACCCGAATAATAAAGCCTTGCAAGTTATTGACATCCAGAGTTAGTCTATTCCTCCCTTGCAATGTAATGATATCCATCTCCGCTCAGGGAGAATAGTGGAACCTATCATAGATGATATCACGGACTCAGACAAAGAAGAGACTAGAAAAGAGAAACCAGCTAATCATAATACTGAAATAGTAAAAACAACACCTAACAGCAATAACCAAGTGGTAGACCCACCATTCCCTGAAAGACTAACTCTCACTAAAATACCAGAATAGCCTACCTTCAATTTGTTAGGAGAATTACAGAACTTATATGTAAAAATTCCATTATTACAGGCTCTAAGGGATGTTCCTATATATGCTAGAACTATTAGAGACATCTGTGTAAAGAAACCTGGAAGGAAGGCTAAAGACCCCCTCACAGTTCATGTGATGGGGGAATTAACTGCCTTAATGACTGAAAAAGATTATCCTGTCAAGTATGGTGACCCTGGTCACCCTACAGTAACAGTCCAGGTAGGAAAAACCTTTATCTCTAAAGTCTTAGTAGATTTAGGAGCTGCAATAAATATCATGACTCTAGAAACAGCTCAATTACTTCAATTGAAAAATTTCATCAAGGAAAATCCTACTATCTTAGAGCTAGCTGACCGTTCTACGATCAAACCTGAAGGGGTCATTGAAGACCTTATAATCTCTGTAGAATCATGGAACTACCTGGTTGACTTTGTGGTCTTACAAACCAAAACAAAATTGGGGGGTCATCCGTTGATTCTAGGGAGACCATGGTTAGCCACAGCAGATGCTTTCATCAGCTGTAGATCTGGGTCAATGACCATCTCCAATGTACAAGAAACGATGCAGCTTACCCTCTATCCTCATGCAACTCCCATGATTAACAGTGATAACTCCATATGGGTGGACTATGAGGACGAGGAAACCCAACCAATATTAACTATTGAGCAAGCTTTGACCTTTAAAGATTCTACCGAAGGTGAGCTGATTAGTAGTTTTATTTCTGAACCTTCTTCAGTCAGTTTGGAAACATCAAATCACTTCGCTGCAATCCTAGAACCAGAATCTCAGCAGAATATGAATAATGAAAATTTATGCCAAACAGCGCTAGGTAACCCTTCCAAGAGCACAACAGTTGAAATCGAACCTGGTAAAACGCTGAATATAAATCCTGACTTAATGGAAGAGGAAAAACAGAAAGTAATAAAGTTACTCCAAGCAAACAAAGAGGCGTTCGCATGGGACTACACAGACATGAAAGGAGTCTCCCCTGAATTATGTATTCATCGTATATACATCAAGGAGGGATCCCGACCAGTCTGCCAACCCCAACGAAGAATGAACCCTAACCTCAGGGAAATTGTGAAGGAGGAACTCCAAAAACTCCTAAATGCAGGATTCATATATCCAATATCTGATAGCGAGTGGGTTTCTCCACTCGTGATTGTACCAAAAAAGAATGGGAAATGACGAGTATGTGTAGATTATAGATCATTAAATAAATCAACACAAAAGGATCACTTCCCTTTACCTTTTATTGATCAAGTATTGGATAGTTTAGCAGGTAAGAAATTCTTTTCATTTTTGGATGGGTTTAGTGGATACAACCAAATCAGGATTGCACCCCAGGATCAGGATAAAACCACATTTACCAGCCCATGGGGAACTTTTGCTTATAAAGTATTACCAT
Organism: Pinus taeda; assembly: GCA_000404065.3. Classification (NCBI taxonomy): domain Eukaryota; kingdom Viridiplantae; phylum Streptophyta; class Pinopsida; order Pinales; family Pinaceae; genus Pinus; species Pinus taeda. The sequence goes on from APFE030323485.1 coordinate 51,818, forward strand.
TTGGGTTGTGTAATGCCCCAGCAACATTTCAGAGAGCGGTGATAGGAATCTTTTCTGATATGCTAAACGATTCATTAGAGATTTTCATGGACGACTTTACCCCTTATGGAGTGACCTTTGAAGACGCCCTGCAAAACCTTGAAAAAGTACTCAAGAGGTGTATTGAAGCACACCTCGCTT
>APFE030323490.1:0-28206 GCA_000404065.3 Pinus taeda
TTAATTTATTTAAATAAAAACAAATATTATAATATAAATTCTAAATATTACGCTACTTAATGATTAATCACTCAATATAATATATTACGACTAAATACATACTATCAAATATACACCTATAACCTATAACTTTAAATAACATGAAATTAATTTATTTCAATAAAAACAAATATTATTGAACCAATTCCAAATATTACGGCACTTCTTTGTTTACCGGTCAATAAAATATATTACGAGGATCAGATTCCAAGACTGTTGTTAGAGGGTAGTAATGACGTTTTTGTAAAAAAATAAAGAGTCAAAAATACGTTTTATAACTTTGAAAACCCATCACAAAAAACGGTTTTTTCAAAATTTTAAACGTAAAATACGGTCAAAATGCCTTGTGACGGTTATTTTGCCCGTCAAATTCCAACCCTGCTCTTGTGTCGAACATATGGATAACGTTTCCTCTTTCACATATTTATGGTTTATCTCAAAATATCAAAAGAAATTTGTATAAAATAATTATTTTCATATCCTAAACTTTAAATTTATAAAATATGTCGTAAATTATTTTAAAATCCATTTATTTCATTACTTTCATCTTTGATAATTTAATGCATGTTCTTATTAACGGTCAACGAGGATTAATCATGACATACAGCATAAATAGCATACATGTAAACTCAAATTTATATATATATTCACTTTTTTTCTTCATTTTACATAATATAAGATATATAATAAACAAGATTTTTAAACTTTATAATAACGGTGGTGTGTTTCTGTTTTTATTAAAAAACTTATTCAATTTCATCATTTAATTTTTAATCTTATCATCCATCATTTAAATAAATAAAATAAAATAAATTATACTACCGTTAAAATCATTTTTTTTTTAATATTTGATGTTTTATTCATCATTTAAACCAAGAATGATGATTTATATTAAGAATGATGATTTGGAAATTACATATGTTTATAGATAAACTATTTAAAATATAGAAACTTATCTAAATGTTGGTAATGTTTTTATTTTTTATTTGATGTTTTATTCATTACTTAAACTAAGAATGACGATTTATATTAAGAATGATGATTTGGAAATTACATATGTTTATAGATAAACTATTTAAAATATAGAAACTTATTTAAATGTTGGTAATGATTTTACAACTAAATCCATAATCTTCATAAACATGATAATGTTTATAGAAAATTTGGAAAATTCCTTATATGTCTATATAGGTAACAATAGAAACTTGTTGCCTTTGCTACCAACCCAATTTCAACAACCCGACCTTTTTCACACTGCGCAACCACTTCCGTGCCTCTAGCGTTGTCACCACCCATGCAATGTTCTACTTCATGAGATTCTCAGTCTCCAGGTGAGGGAACTTCTCGCGATCAACGAGGTCCCAATCTTCAAACTTCATGGTTAGCACGCGGCCCAGGTGCGTGCCTTCAAATACAATGTCTTCTGGGAGGATCGGAGTCTGGAGCGGACTCTTGGTTTCGTCTAGGTCCTTTGGCACTTTGGTCTTACCTTTCCATGGAGGGACATATGCGGGAAGTTTTGTTGCAGAGCATGTAGGTTGAATATCCTCCTCCATGTTTTCGTCTTCTTCCACTGCAATGATCAGGGCCTGTAAATCTTCTTCTTCCTCATCTGTTTCTAATGTGACAACTTTCCCCTTCTCTGCCATGGATAGTTTGTTGCACAGTGGGTTCCTAGGGGACACGTGTACGAGGGCCATTTCTTGTTTATCTTTCATGGACCTTGGCATACACGGTGATTTGGGGATCTCTACTACAACCACAAAACCTTCGGAAGCATCCTCCATAGTTAGGGCCTGACCGACCTCGCCGACAGTTACCTCTTCAATTCCTAGACCATCCTTCGTTGTTGTCATCATGTCTCAACTGTAATCTGTCACTCGCGAATTCAGGGGCTCAATTATCACTCCGCTCTCAATGCTCAGCACTTTGCTCAATCGCTCAACTCTCAAATGACCAAGTGTTGTTTGTTAGCAGCCCTTTGTGTTTTATAGCACCTTTTGAATTCAAATTCGACCATTCCCCCAAATTCTGGCCCATTAATGCTTTCTTGGTGACAGATTTCCCAAATCTTGCCCATAACTCACACCTTAAATCCCCGACGCCCGCTCCATTTGTCCTCAAGTCGCACATCCCATCATGAATAGTGACTCCAATGGTCACTTTCTGGCCAACTCGCACGACAGCACAACCCTCTGTGCGCCGTCACGGACCTTGTGACGCTCTACTTCTGCGCGCATCTCCCATATCGCCCAGCTCCCGTGGCAGAATAGTTTATAGTCCCGCTCTCCCTTCCAACTTCCTGGAGCGCTAAGACTGTCCTTCCTACGACTAGTCAGGTAGTCGCACCACCCATGCGAGGCTCCATCTTGTCCTCTATCATGGTTCACGGAAGCTTCCTACCTTCTATTGTCAAGGCCTGCATCGCGCACTTCACCATCTGCAGCGTGCTACCCTGGTCACTATGTCTAGCAATATGCGGTCCAAGCCAAGGCATTAGACTGACCAATTCACTGTGATAGTTCCCATCTATGTCATTATGATCATGTGCACCTTTCCCTGCCATTGTAGTCTTTTCGTCGAGAAAATCCTCCCTTATTCCGTCCTCCAACTTTTTGACTTCTGCATCCATCAAAGCGCTTTGCTGTCATAACCGTACCCTTTCTTTTTCCAATTCGCAGAGCCTAAGGTTTCCCTGTTGGATTCCTTCCTCCAATCCCATGCGTTCTGTTTCGTGCAGTTGTGTGATCTCTCCTTTTCGGGCTTCGCGAACTAGCGTATCTATGGGTGCTACTGTGGCAGTCTAGGCTTTGCATGCTCCAGCGATATCACAACCTCTACTTCATACTTCAGTTTCAGAAGTGCCCATGCTGTCAGGGTTTTGCACATTGTCATATAAGCCCATAGAGTTGTAAGTACACACAGGTCCTAGCGAATGCATTTCACATGGTGGACCGCATTTAGTACTTCGCACACTTTGTCAAAAGCTTCTACGTGGATCATTGTTGGCACACTTGGTCTTATCCAACTTCGTTGTTCACATTGTTGTCTTAACTTCTCCTGCTTGTTGGTCCTGTTTCCTATTGCAAGTATGATGTGTGTTCATGCAAGTTGCGTACCATACGCCCGTACTCATCTAAAGAGGTGGGCGCGCAGGTTGTTGCGTTCGTCATACCTGGCTTTCATCCGCAACTGAGGCTTTCCAAACGACCTGAGCATCACCCCTCTACATTCATGCCAATCCTCAAAACTCCATTGATACGTACCCCACCACCTTGCAGGCGTAGCGCGCAATGCCATTTCAGAGCATCGAAGTGTTGTTGTTCTGGTACTTCTTTTCCAAATTTATTCAGGAAATCATCTACCGCAGTTAGTCCATCATACATAGGCAGATCCCTTGCCTCTATTGCTACACAGCGTAGTGACCTTATCATCATGTTACAATTTAGCGTGGTTACCTCGTGTAACCGGTTCTTCCATCATTCTATTTCCTCGTCCAAATCTGAAGTGCAAGAGCTTTCATGCTCCCACGAAATCATACCATCTATTGTTGGATTCACCCAGTCCTAATCCCAGGCAATTATCTTGTAAATAGAGTCTAGATCGTCCTCACTATCATCATCGCACACCAGCTCTGTGTAGCGCGATCCTTCCGCAGGGTCTAGAGGTACCACTACAGGCAATCACTTTTTTTCAAAAATCATCTTGCATTTCTTTGGATTTATCACTCCATTCATATCAGTGGCCCAATCTATTCCTAGTAGCATGGGATAGGGATTGCTGTCATCAACAATCTCTATCACTTCAAAATCTACAATCGCGTTCACACCTTCGCTATCTACCGTTACTCACTGCAATCTTCCCATGGGTAGGGTCTTTTGCTGGTTCACCATTCACAATTGAATTGGTGACCACTACAACGCAGGCTTGCCCATGCGCTCCCATGTCTGCTTTGACAATACGTTCACGTCCGATCCTAGATCCAAAATCACTTGATCCATTTCATATTCTTCGATTTGCACAGTCAATCTCATTTCCATTCCTATTCACGTTGTGTGTCTTCTGAGCTTTTGGACTATTAGGTTCCTATACCAATAGGTTTCATTTTTCATGATTGACTGAAGAAGTGCCAAATGTGTTCATCCTTTCCATGCTGCAAAGGTTCCATATTTTGTAAAAATTTCACTATGTACAGGTGGTTGACTCTTGTCACAGTTGATGAATAGCCAGACAGTTTAATCTTGGCTAAATCATGTTTGAATTTATTTGTCTTAGAATAGAGAATAAAGGTCTGTACAAACAGTTCAAGCTTGGCAGACAAGTAGTTAGGTAGAGAAGCAAAGGGTCTCAACAGCTTAATCTGAGCCCTTGGAAGAGATAAGGGTGGAACTTAGATAGGAGGGCAGCTAAAAGAAAAGAAGAGAATCGGGGTTTGCTAGTTCAAATGCACCCAATGAAAATGAAGAAAAAATGTTAGGTGTACTAGGCTGGGTAGGCATTTTTGATATTGCAGAAGCAGGTTCATGAGCAATTTGGTCCTCTCAAACAGGTTTCATCTCATAAATATCATAAGATGCTATGCCAAGGTGGTTACAAAACAAATGGAGCATGACTAATTTTCCTCCTCATCTTCCCAAGAACACTTACTAACATCCCTCCAAGGACAATGAGATCTGCTCACTGCCTTTAGTCCACTTCATTTCATGAAAAATACTAAGTGAAACTTTGTCTTAACTTAGGCAAAACAAGCCACATTTCTTGTGTAAAAATACTTCATTTCCATTCTACTAAGTTTTCCAAATCCATAACTTGGAGACCCTTCATTCACCTAAACCTAGGTTTCACCTTTTATTTAGTGTTTTGGTCTGTAAAATACTCCTCATTTTAACCTACTAACACTATTATATAGCTCCTATGTGAAAATTTCCCCTCCCATACTATCTAAAAATACATAAAAATCCCTAAACATCTAAATATCCCGACCTTTGGCTAACTATAAGCTATAGTTTATTTTTTTGTCGGGAGTTATTGGTCCATCCGGGGCCAATAACAACCCTCCACACGCTCCATCGAGACTTGTTTAGCTTCTGGCTAAATAAATAGCCAAACTCGCATATCATAGCCCCAAACCCCATTTAACCAAAGTTTAAATACACCCTGCAAAACATTACAAATGTGAAATATTACAGCGGGTCCCCCAGTTATAAGCATCCACCATCTCCATCACCCGTCAACCGTCCGATCATCACGAACAGATCTAACGGCTGTCGGCGATATCGGAAGCCCTTAACGATAGCGTTCGGGGGATAGGCGGTATTTCTGCCGTACAGAGGACGTGTGTCAGGCGCCTGGCGTGATCAGAGCCCCCTCCTCCAATACCACTTCCCTCCAAAGGCGGTGCGGGGAATACCGCTTATTGCCCCACTGCCTCCCTGCTGACATCATGCATACGTCATCTGCTAATGTCACCCTTGTTGCCGCCCGTCTGTCTGCCATGTCACATCCTTGTCATCTGCCCACGTCAACGCCATGTCACCCACCACGTCACCTGACATGTCATCTTCCGTACCCCACTACACGACAAAATTACGTCATGCTGACGTCATCAGACAAAATCACACCAAAACCCGCCAAAGGCAAATTTTTTGTTAAAAAGGGGTGAAAGTGTCATTTTCACTATTGTGTTTGTTTCCTCTATGCGTCTTATGCATGCCGATTTACGTCCGAAACAACATTTTAACTGCACAGTCTGCCACCCAGCAGTTTTACTCCATAGCTCGGCCCCTTGACTCGTCTCGCCACTTGCAAATTGACCATTTCACCGCTAAAACAGGTATTTACACGAATTTTCTCCCGAACCCTGTTTTTCTTTAGTTTTCTCTGTAAAATTGCTCGCAGAACCCAAAATTTGAAGAAAAACACCATGCTTTTTTCAAAAATACACACCATAACCGCTGTTTTTCCAAATTTTCACCACAAATCCACACACGGAGCTAAATTCGAACTCGTTCAGCCCTGAAAATTCTCTGAGAAACCACGAAAACTGCCTTTTTACCCACTATTGTTGCCTGTTTTTCCAAAGAATCCCACAAATTCTGTCTCTCCATCTAATTTCTGTTCACTGAGCTAAATGCAAACCAACAAACCAATTTCACGAGGAAATTCCCAGAGAAAATCCACAGAGCTATTGTTTTGCCTGTTTTACTTACACAAACCTAAAAATCCAATTTTAAAAGCAACAGAATTGAGCTATGGAAGGTCCAGTAGCCTTAAATGTTACTCCTCCCAATGCACCCCACAACAAATTGGAACATCTGCCCTTAGTTGATAGAGATTATCAGACTTAGTTGGCTACCAAAACCATCTGCAAGCATTCTGTGAGCTCAGAAACAGTTACCTAAGCCAAAATCATTTTTATTGCATATGGGAATCAAATCTACCCATGTACTACCTCCCCTCTGTCAATATTTTCCCTGAGATAATTCACCTCTGCTGTGAGAACTATGAGCCAACTCAAAGGGCTGACAAAACTCCATCTAGAACTACCCTCTTTCATATAACTCCTGACTCCATAAATCTAATGCTAAACTTCAAATCAACTCAGCTTATGTTTCCTCTTACTATGAAATTCTTGCTTGATGAAGGTCCCAAACTCTCCAGCTCAGAGATAACCCAAATTGCCCGTATTTATGAGATCAGATCGCCAGCCTAAAGAGCCACCTCCTTTTCACTATGCATCTTTCAATGAAGTGGGTAGATTACTTGTTGATATGATATCTTATGTTTAGGGGTTCAAGACAAGTGAACATATTAATGAAACTATATTGGTCTTACTGTCTATATTTACCCCAGGGTAGCCCCCTGCTGTCAAATACAACTATGCCAAATTCATTGCCAACAAGATACATGACCAATTATTGAATCTAGATAGGGAGGGAGTCTTTCAGTATTCATCCTACATCTATCATCTGTTCTTATATTATCAGCCAGATAGTTTCCAATTCCCCATCAAAAAATTGGACCCTAAAGGAGAAAAGAGGTCTGTGATTTTTTGGACCTCAATCTTTCATGAAGTCCACAACTCTCCCTATTCTTACAGTGAGTTTATTGACATGTTTTTATACCCAGTCTCTTCTCTCTTGATGAGAACTCCTCCGCCTAGACTGTCATATGATATTCAAAAGATCTTACAGCTCTCCAAAAACTACAAAATAGGTGACTGGTACTTTTACCACATTGTTATCAGGATATATGGCTGTGAGCTGTGCCCCTACAGGCTGCCAAGATATGTGCCAATGAGACTGTTTTCCTTGGAATATTTCAGGCAATTTATCAATTCATATTTGACTCATTTCCATAGCACAAATAAAAAGGCTCAGTTGAAATTGAGAGACCAGTTAGGCCCCTATGTCATGAACAAAAAAGAACAATGGAAGGATGCTGATGAAATATTGGGTCAAACACTCAGACTAAAGAGAAGCTTTTGGTGGGTACCCTATGACCCAAACGACTTTATCAATGCAAGAAGGATAAAATATAGGTTGGCAGTCTATGAACATTGTAGCATCCCTGAAATAGAACAATTTGCCAACCAAGATGAGTGGGTAGAGGGCACACTAGTTGAACAACTCACTGAGGAAGAGAAAATGAAACAAACTATGAAAAATCTGGAAAAAACTCTTGACTTAGATTCTTTTGGTCAGGTGTCATTCAAAGTACCACAGCAAACCGGAGAAGGAAAATCAACTGCTGCAACTTCACAACAAGCTGCCCAAGAAAGGACTACACCAACAGCAGGGACAACAAAGGGCAAGGAGGTAGTAGTTACGGAGCAAGAAATAATGATAGACCAGCCAACTACCTCAAAGGAACACAGTCAAGGGCAAGCCCCTTTACTACAGACAGAGGCACCAGAAGTACCAGCACTACAGACTCCTCTTAATGAGGAAAGAAGTAAGAAAAGAGACAGAGAAGAGACCACACCTGCAAGTGAATCAACAGAACAATGAGAGGCCAAAAAGCAAAGGGTAGATCCTCTACCTGAAGAGGAAATTGTTAAAGAAATCACAGAAAGCGCAAGGGAGGAGAGGGCAACCAGCCAACAGACATCCACCAGCTCTCAGAGGCAAGAAATGGAGATGCAGCATGGTATGGAAGTTTCCTCCTCAAGGTCGCAAAGTAAGAAACGATCTGACATTAAACAAACATTCATGGAGATTAAGGCCCAAAATGAGTCATTGAGAATTTAGCTCTATGATCAATTTCTCAAAATGACACCCTCCAAATAGCAAAGAATAATGGCAGCATATGACATTAAGGAGGAGAAAATGATCTTAACTCATTTTAAGCCTAAGGTTCAGCAACCACAGTCTGCAGCTGATTACATAAGAACCAATCTAGAGGTCCTTGCCAAAGATATACACCCAATGGACCAGATAGAATTGCACAAACAAACTGGTGAAATGGTCTATGCTACATTGGCAGACAAGGCAATGCTGGCCCACCAATTGAAGGAGTCATTAAGTATATACATCTGCCCAATTGGATTTGGAAAAGATATCTTCCTTAGCCAAAGACAACAGAATAAAGACCCTAGAAGAGATAATTATTGAGCTGGGACATGATCCCAAGGATGCCAAGGGCATCAAAGCACTGATAAAGAAAAAGGAAGAAGATATTGCTACACTTAGGAAGCAATTGAAGCTGCCTGTCACCATGCATCCACAAACTACAGAACTTGCACAAGAAAAAGCAGAAGAAGATGTAATGGATTTGTTGATGAGGATGAATCAAAGGCTGACTCAAACATAGCAAGAGTTGGAGAAAGCATTGCAAGCCAGGCAGGGAGAGTCGACCTCCCAGGCACCTGAAACAGCTCCAATAGTTACCACTGCTTCCCCCACAGTCACAGCAGCAATTCCTCCCACTATCCCAACATCAACAATAGGTACATCAGCCACAGATGCTTCAGCGGCAATAGCAACAACAGGGCCAGATACCAGCATGAGGATGGAATAAATGATGAAAGCAGTAAAAGAGCTAGAAGTCCAGATGTCAGAGCTTAAAGAGACAAAAGAAAAATTGGCCAAGCTAGAGGTAAGCTATGACAAATCTAAGATAACAGTGGTAGAGAAAACCAGAGAGGTAAAGGCCTTGGAAAATAAGGTGAAATCCTTGGAGAAAGATCTTACTCTCCACAAAACTCTAGCGGAAATAAAAACAATTTTGTGGACCAAAATTGGCCAATCTATCACTGATCAATGGCAATCAATAGAGACAATTCATGAGCAAATTGAATTGATAGAAAAGGGCCAAGTAAAGATTCAAAAGGCCAAAGCAACATTGGGAAACATTCGTAAACAGGCCAATAGACTAATTCATTTTTTTAATACTCACACCAAGGAACAATTAGTAGCTCTAGAGATCAGGGACAGAACAGGCACCATTTTGACAGTAAAAAAGGTGCTGACCATGAGGAATTTTGTACAGACTCTGGAAAGAAAGTGCCAAGAAATGCAAATAGAAATAAATTCCTTTACACAGAAGTTTACAGTATTATGGCAAAAGGATCTACCCAGTTTGTTAACCAGCAATCAAAGACTATTGACACATGAACAATATGCTCACAGAATGAATACATATGTTGCCAATCAGATCACAACATCATCAAGCACTTCAGAAGACACAGGACCTCCCTCTGGACAAAGTTTATATGACAAATTGGAGAATCTGTTCTATATTGAGCATGAAATAACACATCTTTTTGAAATCCAGCCCAATTTCTATAGGTATACTGAAGCTGATGAAACATTGATGAAACTACAAAGACACCAGTTGCCAACAGATCAATGGTGGCAGAGCATGCTGGAGGTTTTACCAAGGTAGTGCTAATTTTCCTTCATCATCTGCACTTTAAATCAAATGTCAAAACACGTGGCACACATAATAAAGATGAAAACAACAGAGGAAGGGAGTCAAGCTAGAACTGTAGATCATTAAAATAGGATCACGCACAGATGAAAGAGTTGGGGCAGAAACTCAACAACGCCAATTAAAGAAAGACCATTAGCCGACTTGCTATGTGTAAACGTCAAAGATATCTAGTCAATTAAAGTGGTTAGCACAACAGCAATAACTTCTGCATTTATTTTCTCGGTTTCCAACTGCATTTATTTCCTTTGTAAAAGTAGATGGATAAAGTTATTGCAGAATATTTTCTCCATGAGATATTTTGAAACTCTTTTGAATACCCCCCTTGAGATGTATTCAGGGTTGGTGATTTTCCTCTCTGGACCGCACTGTAGCTCTGAGATTTTTTTTTTAATACAAAGGTTGTTGAAGTTCATTGCTGCTGGACCGTTTGAATGTGGATTTGATGTTCTGGACCCTGCTACATAATTCCTGTGTCTTTCTATGGATCAATAAGTTGTTCTAAACCGTGTTTTGTGTTTTCTGTGTTTGTAAATTTCATATATGTTTCATTATCTTAGGAACAAGGAAAAAGAATAGCCCAAAACTTGTTTAAATACACTCTGTGTTCAATCTCTATTGTTATTTATGTTTACTTCAGAATTAGCATAAATAGGAAGCTTAGATGCTCCTGTTTCCACTAATTCTTTCACTTTGAAAATTGCCAAGGAATTCTTTACTGCCCCTTGATAATATTCATGCACTTTCCCTCTGCCATCATGATGAAGGATTCTTAACTGCCCTTCATCCACTCGCTTACATTCCACCAATTTCTAGATTTTAAAATTGTTCCAAAATCGATTATCTTGCTCTGTAGTATTGCCCTTTATCAGAGAAAACACACTCAACAGTTCGTCCTCATAGACTCCATTTGCCGAATGGAATAAACTGTTTCAGACTTGCATCCCAGTTCTATTTAAAATCACCATCCAACAAACTTAAAACAAAACCCTGCACATCATAACTAGCATAAAATACCTCAAAAAACAAAGCTAAATTATTAAGAGAGGGCCCTCTCTAGATGCAGTTTGGCTAGAAATTGCATCTAAGAGATTGGTTAGTGGTTACCTCGGCCGTATTCCCTTTTCTCACAAGTTTTGGGGAACAACTTGAGTGATAACATCATTGGCGACTCCACTGGGGAATGAATGAACTTCTATTACTACTTTCTAGTCTCTAAAGCTACAGATGGAGCCTGAAGTTAGCCAGGCAGCCTTTGAAACTGTTTTTGTTGTGCAATCACAGGAGTAAATAAAAGCTACTTCAGTCAATCTCCAGTCTAGTTTTAGGCTTTAAACAGTTGTCTCAAAGATTTGATCAGTTTCCTTGTTTCAAACATACCTGAAGGAAAGCCCAACGCAACCTATATTCCAAAATCTTCCTTCAACATATCGTTAAAACTTGTATCCTTCAAAAATCTCCAGAAAATACCAAAATATACTTTTAGAAGTTGGCTCCAAAGAAGAAAACTCGTTACACTAGGTCTAACCCAGATCCAAATCCCCCGCCTATTTTTGACAATCCAAATTTGATTCCTAAGAGCCTTAGGAAACCTGAAAATCAAGAGAGTTCTGCTGATTCAAATCTTGAAACACCTCAGCAGAAACCTATTCAAACTCAACTTACTACTGTAAAATCTCAAGCCTTTCTTCCTATTACTGTAGCTTCTTCCAATTCACCATTATCACTCCAAAACCTCTTTTTCACCCCTCCATCCAGAGCAATTATCTCAGCTGTTATCCCTGTGCTTCCAGTTGTCCCACTTTTACCTGCTAATATGACAAATCGATATTCTCCCCTGCAGTTGCCCACCAATCCAGGGGCTATGCCACAGGATTATCAGAGAAAAATTACCTATTTTGATGGTACTGGCACTTACATTGCTCAAAAACACACCAAGAAGATGACAGATTATTTTGAAAACTATGAGATTGATGATGATGATGTCAAGATGAAAATTTTCATCCAGAGCTTAACTGGTGATGTAAGGACCTGGTTTAGGGCACTCCCTGCAAACACAATAGCTAATCCAGATGCCCTTTATCAAACTTTCCTGAACAGATGGGAAAAGAAAAAAGACCCTTTACACATCTTAACAAAATATGAGAACTTGAATAGAGGCCCACAGGAAAGTGTCCAAGATTATTGTGCCAGAATCAACAATACCTACCTTGCTATTCTAATAAATCTTAGACCACCACCAGACTTAGCATTGATCAAATTCTCTGATGGATTTGACTCGGACATGGCTTACCAGCTCAGGGAGAGAGCTCCTCCTAGCCTCGAAGATATGCAGAACATAGTTTTGAGCGTTGAAGCCAATCTGATTTCTAAACGAAATCGAGCTAGATCTGAAAGGAGAACAACTTTCAAAGAAGAACCATCTTCCTTTGAACAAAAACTTGATGCAATCATTAAAGGCATGGACAATCTGGGAGATAGAGTGGAAACTATTGAGAGAAAATCTTCATGGGAGGGCCAACCAAGCAACAATGCAAGAAATCCAAACTTTAGAAAAAATCAAAATCCCAATGTAGGAAAAGTTCGTCCAGATCAAAACATTAGACCTTCATTCCAAGAAAAATATGCAGAAGCTTCAACATCTAGTGAACTAGCAGAGGACCCCCACATTAACTTAATGGGTCTCAATAGTGGACAACAAATTTTCCTAACTCAAGAAGATCAAGAGGCTCATACTCTTAGTTAGTTTCAAATGCAATCAGGGGAATCCTTTGATTTTAAGGAAGGGTATGACACAGTTGTGTATGAAGTCCATAAACAGTATAATTTGAGAAGTAGGAGAATAGACATCCCTGATGATCTCAAGCAGAAGACAATCAAGCAACCTACCAAAACCAAACTCAAGGATTCTCATATACAAACTATTCCTAAATCAACTTCCATTCCAAATAGTCCAACAGTGGAAGATATTTCAGATAAAGATAAATCAAAACAACGCTCTTTACCTTCTTTTCTACTCAGAGAAATTGTAGAGGAACCTTTGGAAGATGGTGTGCAAGTAACTCTAGCTCATCATAAGATTCCAGTAAAAGAGGCAGTGGTTGAAAACTTAGTTGAAAAACACAACCTTGCTGCCAAAAATTTCAAAATACAAACAGAAAAACCCTTTAATATGGAGACTGAAATAAGTAAGTCAAAAGTGGCCATCCCATTGTCCGAATTGGCTAGGCATGAAGATTTTAGAGAACAAATCAGCAGATCACTACAAATTTCAGAAAACAAAGATTCAGTGAATATCCTTGATGATCAACTAGAACTTATATTTGGCCCTGAAGCAAATGGTAAATCAATAGATGGAGGGGTTCCTCCCTTCTATGTAAGTTTAAACATTCATGACAAGGTGCTTCACAATGCAATGTTTGATTCAGGAGCTTCCCATAATCTGATGCCTAAATCTGTCATGGAAAAGTTGGACCTAGATATCACAAGGCCATATAAAGACCTATTTTCCTTTGATTTCAGTCAGGTCCGGTGTCTAGGCTTAATCAAGGATCTGTGTGTGCCATTAGTCCAATATCCAGCCAAGACAATTTTGATGGATGTGGTGGTAGCTGATATTCCACCCAAGTATGGAATGTTGTTATCTAGATCCTGGGGTGCCAAGCTACAGGGATCTTTGCAACTGGACATGTCTTATGCCACCATCTCAGTCTTCGGCCAGCCTAAGAGGCTATACCGAGAAACTTTGATGAATTATGTGGTAAGTAGTCAAGAAAAACCCCAAAACTTTCCCATTTATTCTATGCATTCAGACATGGACTCTTTTATCTTATACAACACTGAGATTCATACCCCAACTGATGTTAAAATTGTGGCTTTAAGTCAGGATGAATTCCTAGATAAAGAATCCACAGTTCAGATTCAAGAAGTCTCGGAGAACAATAAACTAACAGTCACACATGAGGAATCCCATGAGACTGAAAATCCAACTCTGCCTGCTAAGCAAATTGAAAAAACTCCTGATACTAGTTCCAAGCAAGAAAACCTATGGTATCTAGAATTTGATGGATCTGTTAATAAGCTAGGAGCAGGGGCAGGGATTTGGATACACAATATGAAGGATGACCATGCTGAGGGACATGCATATAGATTGAATTTCAGATGCACTAACAACATGGCCGAATATGAAGCCCTCCTCTTAGGGCTCAAAGTGATCAAAAGCCTAGGTGCAGCTTGAATATCAATTTTGGGAGATTTTGACCTCATCATTCAACAAATAAAGGGTAACTTCATTACAAATGATCTTAGGCTGAGATCATACAGAGCTGCTACAATGGAAATTCTCAACACCTTTCTCGAATCCCAATTGACCAAAATTCCAAGGAATCAAAATTTGCATGCTCATAGTCTAGCAACCTTTGCCAGTACTTGCAAATTTCCATTTAATCCCAATCACCGATTCACTGCCAAAATCAAACATAGACCTGTTGTACCAGATAATGTTAAAAACTAGCAGGTATTTGAAAATGACACACAAATCAACAACTTCCTGACTTTGAAAGAGGAGTTTTCAAGCACAAAAATGGATACAAACACAATAGATGAAAGCAATCAAATAGACAAAATTGAAACACATATTTCTGCTGAAACAGGAAAACCAAATTCTACATTCCACTAAGTTTACTAAAACAGATTTACAGGAACTTCAAGAAAAAGAATGCTAGGATGCCATTGGAGCAGAATGTGAAGTCATTGATTTAAAGGATAATTTTTTACCTACAGGCCTCACCCCTTTGGAAGACATTTTTGACTCAAATGACATCTCTAGGAAACCTAAAATGCAGCCATTAAACGCAAAAATTGAGGACTGTAATCTAGGAACTACAGAGAATCCCAAAATGATAAAATTGTCCAAAGCTCTGCCTCCTGACCAAAAGCTCAAGTATATTGAACTATTCAAATAATTTCAAGATGTTTTTGCATGGAGTTATGAGGACCTAAAGTCTTACGACACTGCAATCATCCAACACACCATACCTCTCAATGAAAACCAAAAACCTTTCAAACAGAAACTTAGGAGGGTCAACCCTGTGCTCCTCCCTTTGATTGAGAAAGAAGTTAAGAGAATGTATGAAGTTGGAATTATTGCTCCCATTAGATTCTCAAAATGGGTTTCAAATTTGGTGCCCACTAGAAAGAAGATAGGGGAGATTAGGTTGTGTGTTGATTTGAGAAATTTGAACAAAGTCTCTTTAAAGGATAATTACCCTTTACCCAAAATTGATCACATTCTGCAAAGGGTAGTGGGTGCTTCAAGGATATCACTGTTGGATGGATTCTCAGGCTTCAGTCAGATCCTAGTGCACCCTGATGACCAAGATAAAACTACTTTCACAACCCCTTGGGGAACATTCAAATATGTGAAAATGCCATTTGGACTCAAGAATGCAGAAGCAACTTTTCAAAGAGCCATGGATATAGCTTTTGCTAAAGAAATCCATGATTTTTTAGTCATTTACCTAGATGACCTTACAACTTTTTCCAAATCAGATCAAGAACACCTAGATCATCTCAGGCAAGTATTCATAATTTGTAGAAAATATGGTATATCATTGAATCCAAAGAAATCATTGTTTGGCCTAGAAGAAGGAAAATTATTGGGCCATATCATCTTTAAAGAAGGCATTAGAATTGATCTGGACAGAATACAAGCCTTTTTGGGGAAGATCAATTTTCTAAGAAGATTCATACCAAATCTAGCCGAGCTGATAAGATTGCTGAACAACATGCTGAAAAAAGACTCCAAGGTCAAGTGGACAATAGAAGCTAGACAAGCCTTTGAAGATATCAAAAAATCTTTGACTCAAACACTAGTCCTCACAAGCCCAAATTTTGACAAGGATTTTATCATATTCTCATTTGCATCAGAACATACAATCACTGCTATTTTGCTTCAAAAAGATGAAAAGGGATGTGAAAAACCCATAGCCTTTTTCAGCAAAGCCCTCAGAGATGCTCCACTCAAATATCAGATTATGGAAAAACAAGCATATGCACTTGTAAAGGCCATTAAGGACTTCAGAGTTTATATCCTATACTCTCATGTGATTGCTTATGTGCCCGACACCGTTGTTAAAGACATGCTAACCCAAGAGGGAATTGAAGGCAAAAGGGGCAAATGGATAGCTACCATATTAGAATATGACATTGAAATCAAGCCAACAAAGCTGATAAAGGGACAAGGATTAGCTAAACTTATGACTGAAACCAATTTTCAAGCCCTAGACATAAATCAACTGGATAATGAGCAGGAGATGGCGACTCCACAGATCAATCAAGCCATTTTACAATCACCCTGGTATGCTAACATATGTTTTTTATTATTAAACCTGCAAGCTCCTCCAGGATTATCCAAAACTAAGAAAAGATTTTTGAAAATGAAAGCTTCCAAATTCTGTATTCTAGACCATACTCTCTTTTGGAAAAATCATGAAGGTGTTTTATTAAATTGTCTAATCAAAGAAGAAACTGGCAAAGTACTTGTAGAATTTCATGCAGGGGATTGTGGTGGACATTTATATTGGAAATCAACTGCTGATAAAATCCTAAGGGCTGGATTTTATTGGCCCACCCTATTTGCTGATGTGAAGAAATATGTAACTTCTTACCACAAATGCCAAATCTTTGAAGGCAAGAAAAAGTTGTTGCCTCTACCCCTCAAGCCCATTTCCACTGAAAGACCATTTCAACAATGGGGTTTATACTTCATTGGGGAAATCCACCCTTCATCCTCTGGCCAGCATAAATGGATTTTGACTGCTACAGACTATTTTACCAAGTGGATAGAGGCCATTCCTTGTAGGCAAGCCAATGACTCAGTAATCATGCAATTTTTAGAGACCAACATTTTGTCCAGGTTTGGATGTCCTAAGAAAATTATAACAGACAATGTTGCTACCTTTAAATCCAAGAGAATGATCAATTTCTATCATAAATACCACATTACCCTGGGCCATTCTACAGCCTATTACCCTCAAGGTAATGGTCTAGCTGAATCCTCCAACAAAAGCTTGATCAACATCATTAAGAAATTCTTGGAGGAGAATAAGAAAACTTGGCATAAAAAGCTTGTAAATGCACTATGGGCAGACAGATTGACCACTAAGAGATCTATTGGGACAAGTCCCTATGAATTAGTTTATAGTATGGAGGCAGTGTTCCCTTCTTCTTTGGGAATCCCAATGATTAAGTTACTACAAGAAATACAGGCAGAACCCAATGATATTTAAAGAAGGATGAATCAAACAATTCACTTGCAGCAAACTAGAGAGGAGGTATATCAGAGAGCTCAGGTCCTACAAGAGAAACTTAAAAATATATTTGATAAAAGGACCAAAGCAGAGGATTTCTACATTGGAGACAAAGTTTTGAAATGGGATTCCAGAAGAGAAGATAGGGGAAAACATGGAAAATTTGATTTCTTGTGGAGAGGACCATTTATCATTCAGACTGTACAAGGAAACAATACCTACTTTTTGAAAAGCCTGGATGGTACGAAGGCAAATGATGGACCAGTCAATGGCCGAATGCTGAGGCACTATTTTGATCCAGTTTGTTGAAGATATCAGCACTTTAATTTGTACATAACAATGTTTACTTTCTGCAGTTTTATTACAGCAATAAGATAGGGAATAAGATGCAGCAAATTTTGAGGGAAAGGCAAGTAATTTTGCCACCTTTTGCTATTACATTTTGAGTTCATCAGAACAAGCTTAAGAAGCAAACTTGGGAGCTGTGAAAATGATGAGAAATAATCAAACAGACTATCCAAAACAGAGTTGCAATTATTGGAATGAGTTCATGAGAAATACATAGATATTGCAGAAATACCATTTTGTGTACAACAAAGGAGAAATTTCAGAATATAGAAAGAATTGAATATAAGGCCATCTGACCTGTTGTTCTTGAATTTTCACCAGGAAAAGCCATCCCCAAGTGGAGCCACTGTTAGGTTCCTATACCAATAGGTTTCATTTTTCATGATTGACTGAAGAAGTGCCAAATATGTTCATCCTTTCCATGCTGCAAAGGTTCCATATTTTGTAAAAATTTCACTATGTACAGGTGGTTGACTCTTGCCACAGTTGATGAATAGCCAGACAGTTTAATCTTGGCTAAATCATGTTTGAATTTATTTGTCTTAGAATAGAGAATAAAGGTCTGTACAAATAGTTCAAGCTTGGCAGACAAGTAGTTAGGTAGAGAAGCAAAGGGTCTCAAAAGCTTAATCTGAGCCCCTGGAAGAGATAAGGGTAGAACTTAGATAGGAGGGCAGCTAAAAGAAAAGAAGAGAATCAGGGTTTGCTAGTTCAAATGCACCCAATGAAAATGAAGAAAAAATGTTAGGTGTACTAGGCTAGGTAGGCAGTTTTGATGTTGCAGAAGCAGGTTTATGAGCAATTTGGTCCTCTCAAACAGGTTTCATCTCATAAATATCATAAGGTGCTATGCCAAGGTGGTTACAAAACAAATGGAGCATGACTAATTTTCCTCCTCATCTTCCCAAGAACACTTACTAACATCCCCCCAAGGATGATGAGATCTGCTCACTGCCCTTAGTCCACTTCATTTCATGAAAAAGACTAAGTGAAACTTTGTCTTCACCTAGGCAAAACAAGCCACATTTCTTGTGTAAAAATACTTCATTTCCATTCTACTAAGTTTTCCAAATCCATAACTTGGAGACCCTTCATTCACCTAAACCTAGTTTTCACCTTTTATTTAGTGTTTTGGTCTATAAAATACTCCTCATTTTAACCTACTAACACTATTATATAGCTCCTATGTGAATATTTCCCCTCCCATACTATCTAAAAATACATAAAAATCCCTAAACATCTAAATATCCCGACCTTTGGCTAACTACAAGATATAGTTTAATTTTTTGTCGGGAGTTATTGGTCCATCCGAGGCCAATAACAACCTTCCATGTGCTCCATCGGGACTTGTTTAGCTTCTAGCTAAATAAATAGTTGAACCCGCACATCATACCCCCAAACCCCATTTAACCAAAGTTTAAATACACCCCGCAAAACATTACAAATGTGGAATATTACAGTGGGTCCCCCAGTTATAAGCATCCACCATCTCCATCACCCGTCAACCGTCTGATCATTGCGGACAGATCCAACGGCTATTGGCGATATCGGAAGCCCTTAAGTGCCTAACGATAGCATCCGAGGGATGGGCGGTATTTCCGCCATACAAAGGATGTGTGTCAGGCACTCTGCGTGATCGGAGCCCCCTCCTCCAATACCACTTCCCTCCAAAGGCGGTGCGGAGAATGCCGCTTACCGCCCCACTGCCTCCCCATTGATGTCATGCCTACATCATCTGCTGACATCACCCTCGTTGCTACCCATCTATCCACCATGTCACATCCTTGTCATCTGCCCACGTCAGCGCCATGTCACCCGCCACGTCACCTGACATGTCATCTTCCATACCCCGATACACGAAAAAATTACGTCATGCTGACGTCATGAGACAATAGCTTACAAAAACCCGCCAAAGTTAAATTTTTTGTTAAAAAGGGGTGAAAGTGTCATTTTCACTCATTTTAGTTTGTTTCCTCTACGCGTCCTATGCATGTCGATTTACGTCCGAAACAGCATTTTAACTGCACAGTCCGCCACCCAACAATTTTACTCAATAGCTCGGCCCCTCGGCTCGTCTCGCCACCTGCAAATCGACCATTTTACCGGTTAAACAGGTATTTACACAAATTTTCTCCCGAACCCTGTTTTTCTTTAGTTTTCTTTGTAAAATTGCCCGCAGAACCCAAAATTTGAAGAAAAACACCGTGCTTTTTTCAAAAATACACACCATAACCGTTGTTTTGCCAAATTTTCACCACAAATCCACACCTTGAGCTAAATTCGAGCTCGTTCAACCCTGCAGATTGTCTGAGAAACCCCGAAAACTGCCTTTTTACCCACTATTGTTGCCCATTTTTCCAAACAATCCCACAAATTCTGTCTCTCCATCTAATTTCTGTCCACTGAGCTAAATGCAAACCAACAAACCAATTTCACGGTGAAATTCCCGGAGAAAATCCACAAAGCTATTGTTTTGCCTGTTTTACTTACACAGACCCAAAAATCCAATTTTAAAAGCAACAGAATTGAGCTATGGAAGGTCCAGTAGCCTTAAATGTTACTCCTCTCAATGCACCCCACAAGGAATTGGAACATCTGCCCTTAGCTTATAGAGATTATCAAATCCAAGACTTAGTTGGCTACCAAAACCATCTGCAAGAATTCTGTGAGCTCAGAAACAGTTACCTAAGCCAAAATCATTTTTATGGCATATGGGAATCAAATCTACCCATGTACTACCTCCCCTCTGTCAATATTTTCCCTGAGATAATTCACCTCTGCTGTGAGAACTATGGGCCAACTCAAAGGGCAGTCAAAACTCCATCTAAAACTACCCTCTTTCATATAACTCCTGACTCCATAAATCAAATGCTAAACTTCAAACCAACTCAGCTTCTGTTTCCTCTTACTATGAAATTCTTGCTTGATGAAGGTCCCAAACTTTCCAGCTCAGAGATAACCCCAATTGACCAAGTATTTATGAGAGAAAATCACCAGCCTAAAGAGCCACCTCCTTTTCACTATGCATCTTTCAATGAAGTGGGTAGATTACTTGTTGATATGATATCTTATGTTCTGGGGTTCAAGACAAGTGAACATATTGATGAAACTATATTGGTCTTACTATCCATATTTACCCCATGGCAGCCCCCTGCTGTCAAATACAACTATGCCAAATTCATTGCCAACAAGATACATGACCAATTATTGAATATAGATAGGGAGGGAGTCTCTAAGTATTCATGTTGCATCTATCATCTGTTCTTATATTATCAGCTAGATAGTTTCCAATTCCCCATCAGAAAGTTGGACCCTAAAGGAGAAAAGAGGTCTGTGATTTTTTGGACCTCAATCTTTCATGAAGTCCACAACTTTCCCTATTCTTACAGTGAGTTTATTGACATGTTTGTATACCCAGTCTCTTCTCTCCTAATGAGAACTCCTCCTCCTAGACTGTCATATGATATGCAAAAGATATTACATCTCTCCAAAAACTACAAAATAGGTGACTGGTACTTTTACCACACTGTTATTAGGATATATGGCTGTGAGCTGTGCCCCTACAGGCTGCCAAGATATGTGCCAATGAGAATGTTTGCCTTGGAATATTTAAGGCAATTTATCAATTCAGATCTGACTCATTTCCATAGCACAAAGAAAAAGGCTCAGTTGAAATTGAGAGACCAGTTAGGCCCCTATGTCATGAACAAAAAAGAAGGATGGAAAGATGCTGATGAAATATTGGGTCAAACACTCAGTCTAAAGAGAAGCTTTTGGTGGGTATCCTATGACCCAAACGGATTTATCAATGCAACAAGGATAAAATATAGGCTGGCAGCCTATGAACATTGCAGCATCCCTGAAATAGAATAATTTGCCAACCAAGATGAGTGGGTAGAGGGCACACTAGTTGAACAACTCACTAAGGAAGAGAAAATGGAACAAACTATGAAAAAACTGGAAAAAAACTCTTGACTTAGATTCTTTTGGGCAGGTGTCATTCAAAGTACCACAGCAAACCGGAGAAGGCACATCAACTGCTGCAACTTCACAACAAGCTCCCTAAGAAAGGACTACACCAACAGCAGGGACAACAAAGGGCAAGGAGGTAGTATATACAGAGCAAGAAACAATGACAGACCAGCCAACTACCTCAAAGGAACATAGTCAAGGGCAAGCCCCTTCACTACAGACAGAGGCACTAGAAGTACCAGCACTACAGACTCCTCTTAATGAGGAAAGAAGTAAGAAAAGAGACAGAGAAGAGACCACACTTGCAAGTGGATCAATAGAACAGCCAGAGGCCAAAAAGCAAAGGGTAGATCCTCTACCTAAAGAGGAAATTATTGAAGAAATCACAAAAAGCACAAGAGGGGAGAGGGCAACCAGCCAACAGACATCCACCAGCTCTCATAGGCAAGAAATGGAGAGGCAGCATGGTATGGAAGTTTCCTCCTCAAGGTCGCAAAGTAAGAAACGATCTGATATTAAACAAACATTCATGGAGATTAAGGCCCAAAATGAGTCATTGAGAATTCAGCTCTATGATCAATTTCTCAAAATGACACCCTCCATACAGCAAAGACTAATGACAACATATGACATTAAGGAGGAGAAAATGATCTTAACTCATTTTAAGCCTAAGGTTCAGCAACCACAGTCTGCAGCTGACTACATAAGAACCAATCTAGAGGTCCTTGCCAAAGATATACACCCAATGGACCAGATAGAATTGCACAAACAAATTGGTGAAATGGTCTATGCTACATTGGCAGACAAGGCAATGCTAACCCTTCAATTGAAGGAGTCATTACGTAATACATCTGCCCAATTGGATTTGGAAAAGATATCTTCCTTAGCCAAAGACAACAGAATAAAGACCCTAGAAGAGATAATTATTGAGCTGGGACATGATCCCAAGGATGCCAAGGGCATCAAAGCACTGATAAAGAAAAAGGAAGAAGATATTGTTGCACTTAGGAAGCAATTGAAGCTGTTTGTCACCATGCATCCACAAACTACAGAACTTGCATAAGAAAAAGCAGAAGAAGATGTAATGGATTTGCTGATGAGGATGAATCAAAGGCTGACTCAAATAGAGCAAGAGTTGGAGAAAGCATTGCAAGCCAGGCAGGGAGAGTCGACCTCCCAGCCACCTAAAACAGCTCCAACAGTTACCACTGCTCCCCCCATAGTCACAGCAGCGATTCCTCCCATTGTCCCAACATCAACAATAGGTACATCAGCCACAGATGCTTCAGCGACAATAGCAACAACAGGGATAGATACCAGCATGATGGAAGAAATGATGAAAGCAGTAAAAGAGCTAGAAGTCCAGATGTCAGAGCTTAAAGAGGAAAAAGAAAAACTGGCCAAGCTAGAGGTAAGCTATGACAAATCTAAGATAACGGTGGCAGAGAAAACCAGAGAGGTAAAGGCCTTGGAAAATAAGGTGAAATCCTTGGAGAAAGATCTTACTCTCCACAAAACTATAGCGGAAATCAAAACAATTTTGTGGACCAAAATTGGTAAATCTATCACTGATCAATGGCAATCAATAGTGACAATTCATGAGAAAATTGAATTGATAGAAAAGGCCCAAGTAGAGATTCAAAAGGCCAAAGCAACATTGGGAAACATGCCTGAACAGGCCAATAGACTAATTCATTTTTTAAATACTCACACCAAGGAACAATTAGCAGCTCTAGAGATCAGGGACAGAACAGGCACCATTTTGACAGTAAAGAAGGTGTTGACCATGAGGAATTTTGTACAGACTCTGGAAAGAAAGAGCCAAGAAATGCAAACAGAAATAAATGCCTTTACACAGAAGTTTACAGTATTACGACAAAAGGGTCTACCTAGTTTGTTAACCAGTAATCAAAGACTGTTGACACATGAACAATATGCTCACAGAGTGAATACATATGTTGTCAATCAGATCACAGCATCATCAAGCACTTCAGAAGACACAGGACCTCCCTCTGGACAAATTTTATATGACAAACTGGAGAATCTGTTCTAGATTGAGCATGAAATAACACATCTTTTTGAAATCCAGCCCAATTTCTACAGGTATACGGAAGCTGATGAAACATTGATAAAACTACAAAGACACTAGTTTCCGATAGATCAATGGTGGCAGAGCATGCTGGAGGATTTACCAAGGTAGTGCTAATTTTCCTTTATCATCTACACTTTAAATCAAATGTCAAAACACGTGGCACGCATAATAAATATGAAAAGAACAGAGGAAGGGAGTCAAGCTGGGACTATAGCTCATTAAAATAGGATCACGCACAGATGAAAGAGCTGGGGCAGCAACTCAACAATGCCAATTAAAGAAATACCATTAGCCGACTTGCTATGTGTAAAAGTCAAGATATCTAGTCAATTAAAGCGGCCAGCACAACAACAATAACTTCTGCATTTATTTTCTCGGTTTCCAACCGCATTTATTTCCTTTGTAAAAGTAGATGGATAAAGTTATTGCAAGATATTTTCTCCATGAGATATTTTGAAACTCTTTTGTATAAATACCCCCCTAGAGATGTATTCAGGGTTGGTGATTTTCCTCTCTAGACCGCGCTGTAGCTCTGAGATTTTTTTTTTAATACAAAGGCTTTTGAAGTTCACTACTGCTGGACCGTCTGAATGTGGATTTGATGTTCTGGACCCTGCTATGGAATTCATGTGTCTTTCTATGGATCAATAAGTTATTCTAAATTGTGTTTTGTGTTTTCTTTGTTTGCAAATTTCATATATATTTCATTATCTTAGTAACAGGGAAAAAGAATAGCCCTGAACTTGTATAAATACACTCTGTGTTCAATCTCTGTTGTTATTTATGTTTTCTTCAGAATTAGCATAAACATGAATTATTAGATGCTCCTGTTTCCACTAATTCTTTCACTTTGAAAATTGCCTAGGAATTCTTTACTGCCCCTTGATAATATTCATGCACTTTCTCTCTGCCATCATGATGAAGGATTCTTAACTGCCCTTCATCAACTGGCTTACATTCCATCAATTTCTAGATTTTAAATTTGTTCCAAAATCGATTATCTTGCTCTGTAGTATTGCCCTTTATCAGAGAAAACACACTCAACAGTTCGTCCTCATAGACTCCATTTGCCTAATGGAATAAATTGTTTCAGACTTGCATCCCAGCTTTGTTTAAAATCACCATCCAACAAACTTAAAATAAAACCTTGCACATCATAACTAGCATAAAATACCTCAAAAAACAAAGCTAAATTATAAAGAGAGAGCCCTCTCTGGATGCAGTTTGGCTAGAAATTGCAGCTAAAAGATTGGTTAGTGGTTACCTCGGTCGTATTCCCTTTTCTCACAAGTTTTGGGGAACAACCTAAGTGATAGCATGGACTACGCATGGTTCCCCTGATCTGGCACATCTAGTGATGAGTTCTTACAGTCCCTTCACAACTTTGTTGTCGTGCAGCAGCTTTATACATGTTTCCAAAAAGGTAATGAGCATTGATGGGTCCATCTCTCGTTCTAGTTAATCTTTACTACCTGAATTGGAGGCCTCCATGAAGCTTTTCTTAGCTTCCATGAATGTCTCCTTCATACACTCTAAATCGAACTTTGGTTCATTTGTTGGAGCCTTCCGAACCCACGCGCTCTCTTCTGGCTACTTACCTTTGTCATCCCCTGTTGTGATACCACTTCGGAGCATGATGTTTACATTCAGGTCCTCCTCGCACGGCTCAGACCTCATCATTTGCAGGTTCTGAATCAGGGGAGGATGGAGTGTTCTTTTATCACACAACCTCACTATCAGTGTGGGGCAGCCCTCTGTCTCATGATCAAATTGGGTAGAATATAAACATGATGTTGTCGTCAGATTTGTATAATCGTGGGTGTAATCCCTTGGCCCTTTGCAATTGTAACAAATCAGCTATCTACGACCCCTTCCCGATCCCATTCCACCTCGACCTCATCTGGACCCCTGAAATCCAGTGCGTGCCATCCCTGCATTTTGATCGAGGGCTCGCGTTTTGGTCTGAACTCTGTAAGTAGGATTCTGATTCATCATCAATTCATAACTTCTGCAGGTGTGCTCATGTTTCCTACTGATCTGCAAAAATTACAGAACAACTGCTGGGATGTCTACGTGTACTTCTGTAATAGGTGGCAGTTATCTGTAGCATGCTTCCTTCCTATATGAAAAATCGTGCACCATAATGCAGGCGTCGCACTCGATCCTACCTATGCCTCTAGTCTCAATGGCATTGGCCCTCCTCCTGTCAGGTAGTTCGCAAAGACTAGAAAATGGTCCTTGTCATGTTCCTAGCCTTTGCACTTTATGCACCATACTTCCTCATGTGCTTCTCGGTGAGTTGTCCTGTCCTGTTTCAAACTCTGCATCTCCAGACACAGGTTTTTCAACTGCACATGGATCTGTTGGACTCCCAGACTAGGATCTTGTATTGGGGTCTCGTGCAGTCTAATCACAATCTCCAATGCTTCTGTCTGAGTGGATAGTTTATGTTGTGACAATGCGGTGCTTAGATGTGGCATTAGTGACACTACAAACCATGTGCGATGTTGCCCATCTGTCAAGGTCATGTTGGCTTCTCAAATCATACCCCTCAGTCTCTGATCTAGCTCCCAGGGGGTCTTGCCTGGAAGCATCACGATTTCCTTAAACCCAATAATCGACTGTGTCTCCAATTTTGGCTTGCTAAATTCCCTGTTTAGCACAACTTGGATATCCGCGATCCCTGCGTTGGGATTTTCATTGGAGTGCTTAATGTACCACGTCAGTGTGTGATCCTGCAAGGCACTAACCAGTGTTGCCTTCTTGATATTATCATTCGTGACTCCTTATGCTTCCCATACAGCCTTTACTACGAACCAAAACTGGTCTAGATCTTTGTTCCCTACTCCTTTGAATACCGGCAACTTTATTGCACTCGCCATATTGAACTGTGGTGGTGCATGTGGGCGTGGTATGCGCGGAATTCACTACCTTATTAGACTGATCGCGCTTCTCGGTGAAACATTCACGAGCTCTTCCTCGCTTTCTCATGAAGGTGAAATAAAGGGGCTATTTTTAATCTCTGTGCTACCTTCATTTCTATAGATCCTCCCACTTCGTGTAGCCCCAAACATCAATTTATTTGCATAACCCGCTTTTCACATAGTAGCATTTTAATCGAAGTGTTCAAATATTTAATTCACTTACCTCATGATCCTTTGAGGAAGCGTCATTCCGCCTCATTGTAGCTAACTGACGTATCTACCGTGAACTCGATGATAAACCCTCCTATAATACGATCGAGCCAATGGTCCACAACGTGCGCGATCTTACCTTCCGTTGCTTCTAGTCTGCACACCAACTCTAGAGTCCACACGATTTGTTTGTCGAGCCTACACTTCCCTAACACGACATCATACAACTCTTATGCAGATCTTGGTCCTGGCAACGGAACCATTTGTTGGCTTTTCGAGGCCTGACCCAGATTCGGAGGTGATTTAGCCAAACAAATCCTGGTACTACTAGCTCTTTCGGCAATAGTCCGCAAAGCGTGGACTGAGGTCTCACCCGAAGTAGTATGGGAGGGTGCTAGAACCATGTTTCCGCACCCTGGTGTTATCGGGAATAGTGTCCACTCGGATGTTGCTATTCCCACTAAGATTGGTGGCTATCTTAGAAACAAACAAGTAAAGTCTAATTTCACTTTCCTTTATGAAAATAGATAGGAGTGGAACAAAGGAGACCAACCTTAGTCTTGCGCTTGATTTCCTCTCCTTCCTGATAGAGCTTTTCCGCTTCTGCTTTTTCTGCCCAGCTTCAAAGAGCACCTGTGAAATCACAGCAACATACTACTATCGAAGAACAAAGATCTATATTCATAAATAACACAGGACCAGATGTGTGTTAACCATACAAATGCATATGTAAACAAGTACACAAGAATATGGAGGAAAACTTGAATAGCTTTATTAAGATGAAAAGTAGCAAGAGGATTACAACCATATGTTTTGACCCAACATCATCCTCCAGCTATGTTATCACTCAGGTTGTCCCTAGGCTCCTTATAGGGATACGGCCGAGGTAACCA
Organism: Pinus taeda; assembly: GCA_000404065.3. Classification (NCBI taxonomy): domain Eukaryota; kingdom Viridiplantae; phylum Streptophyta; class Pinopsida; order Pinales; family Pinaceae; genus Pinus; species Pinus taeda. The sequence continues at coordinate 27,719 of APFE030323490.1, forward strand.
CAAACCAATCTTTGGATTGCAGGTTCTAGCCCACCTGCAATCAGAGAGGGCTCTCTCTTTAATGATTCAACTTTGTTGGTGATTTTAGGCTAGCTTTTGGCTCAGGGGTTTTTTTTTGGGTTTGGATGGAAGGTAGAAATCTCAAGCAAAGAGGCAAGGTAAGGTGTGATAAGTTTCAAACCATTGGGCGTGGAGTCATGGATTAAGGCTTGTTATAGCATCTTCTTGATCACAAGAGGATTAAGGAGCGAGATAGCCACACATGACACAATTAACAGTCTACCGAAGGGATGGAATGATGGGAATCAGGGATGAAAGGCAAAGGAGAATCATTTCATCATGCTGAACAAGGGGAGAAATGAATGAATGGTGATCTAGGAGCAGTTAAGAATTCATAAATTCTCATTCATATGTGAAAGAAACAGCGTAAACAAGATCATTTAAGTATACATGCTCATAGCTATTTCTGATGAAAACATAGAAAAATG
>APFE030323490.1:28226-51373 GCA_000404065.3 Pinus taeda
CCAACCTCTGGATCTCTGTGATGAGGGATCCATATATAGATGATTGTAGGGAGGTGAGTCATCTTCTGGGGTCTTGATTAGTGTCCTCTCTCTGATAGTTCCTATTTCCACTTGGAGAATGGTGATCTCTTGCTCATCCCTGGTCGAAAACAGAGAGGCAAGTGTCAGAGGGGAAGCTTCTGGAAGATTCCATGATCTTCCACCTCGCATTTTGTCCCTGCCATTTGTCCATTCTCGACCATCGCACCCTACAGAGGATCCATTCAGTATGCATCGCACCCTATACACTGGGCAGGTGATATGCATCGCACCCTCTGCACTGGGGTTTCAGTATGGTCCAGTTTTGACCATTTATGAGCTGTTTTTAGTGGAGAACTTCTGGGAGATGACGTAATCAGCTGACCTTGTTCCTTTAGGCAGTGAAGCAACACTTTTAGGGACTTAGGAGCCCTCATTTTATGGACATTTATGATTGGGGTTGAAGTGCCCAAAAATGTCTATAACACCTGGAGATGTCTGATGAGTCCAAGTGGTCCGCGGTTTGACCCTGCGCGCACGTTGTTATGCACACTTTCCAGTACCTCGCAACCTAAATTGTTGCCTTCACGCAACTCTACTCGGGGGTCGAATGCTATTATTACCCAAGTCCTTACTAGTATTCCACTCTTAGTTTATTTGTATGTGTTAAGCTATATTCAACAATATAAATCATTCATACATGTGTGCACAGTAAATAAACTGTATATTTGCAATTTGAATCAAACATGTAATAACCCAAGAATAGATACACAAAATTATAATAAAACTTTTCTTTATTATCTTCTTCCTTGGTTACAGACTCGACTCCGCCCTATGCACTGAGCTGCATAGGTCTATGCACTCAACTGTGGACTTACTAGGCCTCTACGCACTCAGCTGCAGAGCCTTCTCCTATTCTACGACCCAAGACACACTTCGCACTTCGACTTAATCACTAAGACCTTTCATGCCCATCCTTTATTCTCTTCTATGCTATCTCTTACATTTAGAGCGTTTCTCCTTTTATACAATCCCATGATCCTTGACATTACATTCAAAACTAGGGTGGACATCCCTGTGACTCTAACATACATTTTGGGCCCATAATTCGTGAAGCTTTACATCAATATCAAATCAAAACTTGGGCTTTGAGCCCCAAAACATGCGTTGGGGGTGATTCCATGCCCCACAAACATGTCTGGCATATCTGTCAACACTTTTACATGATCTCATATGTTATCCATTGGATGTTAGCCTATCTTTGGTTCTACAGATTGTTCTTTAGGCTTTCACCTCCTCAGATCCTGCCTTTGTTTTGTTCAGTTTAGAGAAGGTGTATGGATATGGGATTGTTGTCCTTAGTGCCTGGGCTTTCCTGTCTCAACATCAAATCAATTCAATGTTGATTTCATGGACTTGATTTATGCTAAGAAATCACACCAACATCCACAATCAAAGAGGAATTTTGGTCATGGCCATGGCTTTCCTCGAGCCTTACAAAGTTTTTCATGTAATGAACATGTTTAGAGAAGCACGTGTTCCAGAAAACCAATTGGTAAGCAGGCTTTAAAAGTCCACTTGTCATATTATTGCATATTTTATTTCAAATTTAAAACCAAAAGCATCACTGTAATTTGCTAGAGTTACAAAATTGTAATATTCTTTAACTATGTTCCTGCATAAAGGGAATCAATGGGATTAATTCTAGGTAGTTATTACAATGGGATTACTTCTAGGCAGTTATTACAATTGGATTACTTCTAAATAGTTATTTCATTTACCTGGATAGTATTGGCTAAGTCATTAAAGTGAATGCATCTCTTATTACAAGCTTTCATTAGGTTGTGACAAGCAACATTTGCAAGCCTCTTCCCTAACATGCTAAGGAATATATATATATATATATATATATATGGCACCTATGGTGCATTACCTTGGGTGTTTTACTGCGTCTCAGCCTACATTTTGTGATTTTAAGTCCCAATTACCTGGAAAGAAAGATTTACCATGAAAGGTAGAACATAAAGAATGCTCATTATGGCACCTTGTGCCTCCACATATCACCTAATGCAACCAGAAACATACCTAGAATGATTGAAACAATGCATAGGATACACCCACTCAAATCTAAATTATTTGTGTAGAGAACTAGAGAGCATTTATTCCCAAATAGTTAATCAACAAGTTTCTCTAAAATAATACCAATGTTTCTCATTTTAAGTCAGATTACTCAAACTTACAAGAGTTTATATGAACCAATAAACAACAATGTATATTTTTCTTAAGCGTTCACATGTCAACAACACATATGTGTGTACGTGTATGTTTCTTCATTTATTTATAGTAGATTTATTACCTTGATCAGGAAGTTAAACATATGATGTGTCCTTACCAGTTATAAAGCTCCACCTATACATCTCAACATTGTATCAATCGAAGTTCTAATTCCAAATATTTGATGCAAAACATAACACTTTTCAATTTAGTAGTCTTTTATTATATGCACCCCTGAAATTGGTTTATGGTGGGTCTAGAGTTCATTTCTAGAAACCAAAAACCACCCTGGAAATGTTTCTAGGATGTTTTGTATCTTTTACATTAAAAAAATTATTTTAAAAATGTCCCAAAAATTTCCCACTAAACCTAACATATCAAAACAAAACCGTTGATGGCGAAAAAACTATCACAAAAGAGAGAATAGACGCATACCCTTACAAAATAGAGAAGAAAACAACCCAAATAAAGTACTTTAACACGTTTTATTGGGCAACTTTTCCACAACAGGAGGAAAAAAGTAACATTCCCATAATTCAATATTTTGCTAATAATTATCTTCCTTTGCTCATATACTCTCCAATAATGTGGGTGAGTGGAAAACATATCAGACCCTGCTTCAGTAATATAGCGTAGTCTTAACACCGAGTCAACTAGCCTATACCATATTTTTAATGTTTTGACCATTACATGACATTAAGGACACCATCGAGTCCCTTATCACTCAAACATTGAATATGTAGGACCTATGAAGCAGCTTAGACCTTTAAAAAAGGGCCAAAATTAGTGAATTCATCCGCCTCAATGTAAATTCCCTAAGATTCACCTACCACTAGTTGCCACCAAAATCACTGGTTTTGCTTTCAATGAAGATGTAGAACCTTTGCAGCAGCTTAGAACTTAAAAAAATAGCCAAAATCAGTAAGTTCAATCCCTTTAGTGTCAATACGCTAAGTTTCAATTTCCACCAACTGCCAACAAGGTCACTAGTTTTGCATCCAAAGCACTATGGCCCATATTGGGTAAGCCTCAAAAAATTTCACCTACCACCAACTGCCACCAAGGTTACTGGTTTTTCTTCCAAAATAGTGTGACCCAAACTGAACAAGCATCAAAACCGACATGGAAACGTGTAGACAACCAAATTAGCAAATCACACACAAGGCTACCTGTTGATTTTGTGGGCCCTGACCCAGGTTCAGCGTTAGTCAGCCAAACAAATCCCTACACTACTGGCCCTTTCGGCATCAGCCCGCAGAGTGTGGATCGAAGTCTCACTCGAAGCAATATGGGAGGATGCTAGAACCAAATTTCCACACCCTGAGATGGTGTTGATGTCATTTTATAGTTCTTACCCTTGCCTTCATGCAGATCGATAAGCCCTTGGGTTCTATCAATCTACCTCTTATCCCATCCTTCAATACCTTCGCGAAGGTATGTGACTGACCTTCGCGCAGCCCTAACCCATGGTTCATGTACTCTCGCGGTTATGTGATGATATATTGTATAAGCTCCTTAGTTATCTTAAGTCGTTACTTATCCTACTGTCGATTACAATTATCATTGGGTAAACTGATATTGCTACTCGCATTCAATCAACAGATATAACTACATACATTCGCGCATCAAGTAAACATCATAATATAAACCCAGATCATAACACAATAGAATCAGATGCATTAACAGAGACTAAATACACAGTAATTTGCAGAATACTTCTCTTTATTGATATCTTTAATTTAATATAGACTCTAACCACCCTCCGCACACAGTTTCAGGGGCCCGCGCACTCAGCTGCGGACTTCTACTCTAGGCCTCTGCGCACTCAACTGCAGAGACTTTCCCCTATGCTAAGACTCTCACTCTTAGCTCTCATAGACTCATTACATCCAAAATCTATCAAGAACTTCACCAAGCTACCTAGAGCTTACTTACTTAACTCTTTTTATACAGTCCCATGGTTTGCAGACCATGGGTAGATCTTTTATAGCAAACATGACACTTTACAAAATAAGGGCGGACAACCCTTTATGGCTCTTGACACCTTCACGCTCCGTGACCACAAACTATGGAGACTTTACAACTTTATTACAAAATTGCCCCAACAATACTCTTGGGGGAACCCGTTCCCAATAGGCCCCCAACACAAACATGGTGACTCGCCCTCGAGTCACTCTACGAGCATGAAGATCTTGGCACGAAGACCTCCCAGCTCGACCTGTATGACAGAAACCGCGGTGGTGCACTGCACATCCGCCTACTTCACTTCTTCAACCAACTACTCTGCCGCTAGTCCTGAACTTTCAACCTGAAGCTTCTGCTGAGTCGCTTGCAGAGTAGCAAGTTTGCCTTCAACGGAGGATGTGACCAAATAAGCTTTGTCCAACCAGGGCTTCAATTGCGCCTTCAGCACTGCCTCTTTATGTTGCGCTACATCTACCTGTTCCTTTAATGTTTTGGCGTCCTGCAGCTTCGCCAGTATTTGTGTGACAGCGATGGTGCATGCCATTCCTTTCACCTCGTCATAGTGCTCCTACAGTTCTCGTGCCTATGTCTCTAGCTGTTGCACATTAGGATCCTCCTGCAAAATCATCAGGACCTCGAACGACTGTTCAAAAATCCATGGGCAATATGCTACTGCACTGTCTACTGCCACTGTCGCCTCTGTGATAGTGGTTGTGTGTTGCTCCTTGACTTCTGATGGAATTGAAGGCTGGGCCTTCAACTGTAATTCTGCAATCTGGAGGTTCAACTCCAGCTAAACCTTAGCCAACTCTGTGTGAGCATCACATACCCTTGTAGAAATTTTGTGGACCTATTCATTTGCCTCCGCATCCTTAGGAATGGCCAATTCGGGGACCATTCGACAAGCTTCCTTCACAGCCGCAACCATGCGCATATTTGTGTTAGTAAGTTCCACGATGGAAGTGAGGGTGGTGTCTCACTGCAAGGCCATCTGTACGTTTTTAATCTTCTGCTCACTATTACTTGCAAGGCATGTTGTTTGTGGGCCCTTAGCTCCATGATCACCCCATCCTGTAGTAGATGAAGTGCCTCGATAGGAAGCGCTACCAATTTCAGCCCTACTCCCTTGAGCGCACTGACAGTAGGCCTGTCAGCTTCGTTTTCAGTGGTTAGTGCCCCATCCGGCAGCACTATCGCTCGGGAGTCCTTCACACAAAACATCTCAGAAGCTTCTGAAGTACCGATAGTGAGGCTGGTGGACACCATGACAGCCTCTAATGCACGAATCTGCAGCTCTTATAGACTTGTCTAGATGGCCCCCAATGCTTGTTGTTGTTGTTGTTTGAACTGCTGTAGGACCTCTGCAGTGGCATCCCGCATAGTATCCCCAATGTCATACAAATCTCCCTCTATCAGGGTGATTAGGTCCAGCGACGTCTTACTGGCCTTGGATTTCTTCCGCAGCCCCAATTTCTCATGTTTTATTGGACATTTAATGTTGTACGATGCCATCTACAGGTCCATTCTGTGCTGCTATGTCTACTTGTCCGTTTCTTCCTCTGTTTCGGGCAAAGGTGATCGTGCACCTTTATCAGAGTTGCGCTCTATTCTGCATGTCTGCTTTTCCACCTGTTGTGTGGCATCGTGCTCTGCTTGGGCCTTGTCATCGGCCTCCTTCCTTCTCTTCTCGACCAGCTGTGCCATCTTGAGCTTGGTCTCCTCCTTTTTGCGCTATGCGGTGGACTGACTCGAGCCCACTGTTGAATCTCAGGCAGTGCAGAATTTTACCGGCCAGCAATCCAGAACGGCATCGATTTCGTCATCAGTTGCCAAATAAGGCAATTCATGCCACTTTTGCTCAGGGTCCTTCCATGCCCTGATCGAGACGTGGTGAAAATCTTCTTTGAACTCCACATACTCCTGCAGTTTGTTAATCACTGTAGGCAACAACCGCAGTTTGCGATTGATAGCCATGTGGATATTCATCTGCATCAAGATCCAAAATATCTTGCTATCCTTGATGCACTGAGCATCCTTGGTCACCCACAGTGAAGCATACTTCATTGCTTCTGGCAGGTCTGACGCAACTACGGGGAATTAACTGTCTTCCGACAGCTCCCAGGCTACCAGCACAATGGATAGTAAAAGACACACATAGTGGAAAGTCTTACTGAGCTCCTTTGTCTCACATCAGTTCGTGAGGAACTAACCGTAAAGATAGTGTGCCCAATTAAACTAAACCCCTTCTGCACATTGGGCCGCTAGAGCAATGACAGGTGCTAACACTTCATCTGTGCGACACTTCCACATAACTTTCCCTGCCAAATTCTGTGTGGCCACCTTGACTGCAGGGTTATAGATACTAGAGATGGCATATCCTCACGGCTTCTTCGCAAGCTTGAATTTCTCCTTCATGGTCTCCACGAAGGTCTTCTCACCACCTTTTTTGCCAAACCCCATGGTCGTATTTTCCCCTGTATATGGCAGCCGCGTGATTTTATGGATCAACATGTCTGTGATGGGTATTAGCTCCTCCAGCCATAGGCACCCATCGTGCACCAAGAATAACAGCTGCTTGATTACCACCAATGTAATGGGTGTGTGATTGTAGTGCGAATCCCATAGCAGGCTGAGCAAACCAGCCTTGTCTACTCCCCTAAGCCACTTCCGTGGTTCTAATGTTGTCATCCCCATGGTTGTGTGAAAAATGCGGTGCATCAGTTGTTTTGTCGCCAAGTTTCAGAACTTCTAAGTGTCAGCTAAGTCCCAATATTCAAGTTTCAACAACGGAACCTGCCCCAAGTGCGGTCCTTCAAAAACAATCTCGTTCGGAAGCAGAGGTATGTGCAGGGCGACCTTGCTTTCATCGATGTCCTTCAGAACCTTAGTCTTGCCTTTACACAGAGGGATGTATTCGGACAATTAGTGATAGGGTTAGAACCCTTGACTTCAATGTCCTGCACTTCCACCCCCAATTCCTCATCATCCATCGGGATGTCCTCAATCTCTTCCTCCTCCAGCTCCAAGTTAATGGCCTTGCCCTTTTCCTAGGTGGTGGGCTTATCCTTCGATGGATTTCTTCTAGGCGATGCGCGCACCAGTATCGCAACATGCTTTTCCTTCTTATCCTTCGCACTCTCCTTGGTCGGGGTAGGCTTCGGTCTAGGTGTTCGTGGTGGCTTGGGGACTTCAGCTAATACCTCTGCAACCTCTGGAGCAACTCCCTCTACCTCCATAAAAACTTCTAGCACAGCCCCCTTGGCTGTCACTGCTTCGACATCCATAGCTCTTAATCCTCAGATAATGTCATGGAAGAGATTGTGGTTGGACTCTGGAAATCGATCGAACACTGGGTAGGAAAGAAATTCTTCGAAGAAGGTGCAATTCATGCATGACTGAGAGCTCACCAATTCAATACTCAAAATGTCAAGTGTTTTTCGTTGGGCAGCCACATTAATTTATAGGAAATTATGAATTCAAATCCGACCATTCCCCCCACATTCGGTTCATTAATTCCAGATTGGCAGGATATTTCCAAGGATCTTACCCATAAATTTTGTCTTAAATGTTAGTCTCCCACTCCATTTGGCTGCATTTTTATCGTCAAATCATGAAAAATGACTTCAACGATCACTTTCTGGCTGACCTATGCGAATTTTACCTGGGTAGCGCAGCTCACTTCGTGTTGTCGCGAACCCTATGACACTTCCTCATTTCGCGTAGTCCCCCAATCACGCAGTTCCCTAATCTAAGCAGTCTATTTTATAGTCTCGCACCTCCTTTTAGCTACCTGGAGTGCTAAGGCTATGCTACCTTTATATAGTCACCTAGCCAGATCATTGGTTTATGGCTTCAATCAGCTTCCATTCACCTTTCCTAGGAAGGGGTCTCCATTCAATTTAACCAATTGAACTACTCCACCATCGGTAATCTCTTTGATGACATAGGTCCCCAGCCAGTGCATCCTAAATTTCCCTGGAAAATTATCAAACTTACTATCATATAACAAAACCATATCATTTACCTTGAAGGTGTGCAGTTTAATGTGCCGATCATGCCATGCTTTTTCGCGCTTCTTTTGCACCTGTTGGTGAAATCCAGCCAGAAACCTTTCTTCCTCGAGCTCATCAAGCTACGCGAGCCTCTCTTCCATGGCTCTGCGATCCATCATACCTGTGAATGCCACGAAGCACAGACTAGCCACAATGTATTCCATCAGCATCGCTACTTCAACACCATATACAAGCCTGAAGGGTGTCTCTCCAGCCAACTTTTTGCATGTTGTTCGACAGGCCCATAGTACTACGGGTATGTGCAGGTCCCAAACATTTCACTGAGCGTTGCAAGCCTTGTTTAGCACGTTCTCCAATACCTTATTGAATGCTTCCACCATCCCATTAGCCTATGGGTGATAAGGCATGCTTTTCTAGTGATATACCTGAAATTCCTCTATAAGCGCATTGATCATTTCGTTTAGAAAGTGCGTACTGCGATCACTCATCAAAACCTTTGGACACCCAAATCACGTCAGTACATACTCAAACAAAAACTTCACAGTTGTCGTGCTTGTGCAGTCCTTGACAGGATGTGCCTCTGCCCCATCGAGTCAAATACTCAGTCGCAATGATAATGTATCGCACACCCATCTTCTTTCCTTGAGGCTAAATATATCCCACAAAATATATTTCCCATTTCTCGAAAGGTTGTAACGTCATATGTGGGTTCAGAGGCAACTCATCTCTCAACGAGGGCCTTCCAATCCTTTGACACATGTTGCATGCCCTGCAGTAGGCTTTTGAATCCTTATGGAGGGTTGGCCACCACAACCCTATGCATAGAATCTTCTGCGTGGTCGCCTTACGTGCGTAATGCCCTCCCACGGCACCCCCGTGAGTGTTTGTGAGGATACTTCTTCTTTCAAACTCCGGTACATATTGTCGCAATACTTCATCAGACCCCATTTTGTATAGATGTCAAGCAATGATAGAAAAGTCTACTACGTACACCACTAACTCCTTTTTTTGTTGGGTGTTATAGCCTTCTGAGGCAGTTCCTATCAAAGGAAGTGTATGATGTCTTCAAAGTGACCATCTGCGATGCACACTACAAATATTTGTACGTCATGCAATCCTTCCTCCAAATTCATGGGCTCTTCCCCCATTTCGATGCGTGACAGATGATCTGGTCCCACATTCAGTCGTCCAAGCTTCACAATAACATCAAAGTCATACTCCTGGAATAATAACAACCACCTGCAGATTCTCCCCCCCAACACATGCTTATTGATTAGGTACTTCAACATAGAATGATCTTTATACATCTTAAATCGTCCACCCAGCAAGTAGTGCCTAAACTTCTGGAGCGTGTATACCATGGCTAGTCCTTCGTGCTCGGTGGTGTAATAGTTCTTCTTAGCCTTGGATAGCTTCCTACTTGCGAATGCAATAGGATGGTCCAATTATCCTTCGCCAGCCTGTGTCAGTACTGCTCCTAATGTTATACATGACGCGTCTACATGTACATGAAACTCCTTCCCCCAATCTGGGAAGACTAGAATGGGTGTAGTGACCATTTTTCCTTTTAGCACATCCAAGCTATTTTGACATTCATCGTTCCAATAGAACATGACATCCTTTTTCAACAACTTCTCCATAGGTGCGGTGATCTAGGCATAGCCCTTGATAAACTTCCTATACTACCCAGTATGCCCTAGTGTTGTGCGTAGCTATTTCGCACTCCTTAGTGCCTCCAAGTTAATTATCACTGCAATCTTCGCAGGGTCTACCATCAATACCTATGTGCATATTACATGACCCAGCAATATCCCAAAAGGGACACAAAACAAACATTTCTTCAGATTGAGCGCAATCTAGTACCTCTGATAGGTATCTAGCATCAAGCGTAAACTTTCCACATGGAGTTTTACCAATCCAAATACAGTCGAGTCATCAAAGTACACCTCTAGAAACTTATGGATGAAGTCTTTGAATGCAGCAATGACTACGCGTGAAAAAATCGCAGGCACATCTTTTAATCTGAAAGGCATTACGATGTACTGGAAACATCCCCATTCTATTGCGAAGGTCGTCTTGCTTCTATCTTCAGGTGCAATTTTGATCTAATGGTACCTAGAGAACCCATCAGTGAAGGAGTACGCTTCCTGTCCACCTACATTATCCAATACTTCATCAGCGAACGGATTTGGGAAAGGATCATGCACGCAAGCATTATTGAACTTCCTGGGATCTACGCATATCCTTATTTCATCCTTCTGCTTCTTTTCCTGTACCACCATCGGGATCACCCAATCAGATTCCTCTATAGGCTCAATGATGCCTACCGCAAGCATCTTATCTAACTCCAAGAAAACCTTCTCCTTATACTTTGAATTGAGACGGTAAAGTCTTTTTTTAATCAGCTTCGTGTCAGGTTTTAACGTGTTCTTCATAATGCCCAAGTCTCCTATTATCCCCTTTAACTTTATAAAACTGGTGGGGAACAAATCCTGGTACTCACGAAGTAATTCGACGACCTTATCTACCATCACGTCATCCCAGTAATCTCCAATATTCACGAATTTGGGCTCCACCTCCATACTAATATTTGTTTATTCAGTCTTCAGCAGTGCAGTTATATCAGGATTCTCGATCAGTGATCCCTCAACCTCATGGTGTCCCTTGGTTTCAGGAATATTAATCTTTTGGGGGTCCTCGTCTTCTTCAACAGTCACGTGATAGCATTCGAGTGTGCGGCTCAGCTGAGTAGTCCAATCTGATGATGAGCCTTGGTCTAGACTCGAAATGTCAACAAATGAAAAGATGAACGTTGTGGAACATCTGAATTCACTCTCTCAGAAACCACACCACAGTAATCTACAAACCTAGTCCAATCTGGTTGAATCAAATCTAAAGGATCTTGTGGTATCCTAAAGATTGTAGTTTTAACTTCTTGTAGTGCTTCAACAATACATTCAAATCTGTTTTCGAAGTTGAATGTCATTATGAACGTTCGCGCAAGATATCCCATTCTCATGTGTCATGGCAGAGCTCTGTCTCCAAGTACCAGTTCATCAGGACAACATCCAAGGTGTGACAGAACAAGTGCACCCATTCAGGTTGGGGCTTCACTCTATAAGCCTTCGCCCATTTGGCCAAGTGTTCATGTGGATCATCCTTCCCATCATACTTGTCCATCATTTGTACCTTTGGCTTCCCAAAGCATGTTCTCACCGTCTCCTATATTCGCGCCAGTCATCAAAACTACCTTTGTGTGTAAACCACCATCTCGCAAGCATAGCATGCAGTGCCTAGTCCAAAGCCTGGAAGTGCTACTTCTCTAGTACTTCCCTCTCAAATTCATCCAGAAAGACATCAACACCGTTCAAGCCATCATAAGTGAGCATATTTCTTATTTCTGACGACACAGCATAGCGACTTGGTCATCATGTTACAGCTCAGCGTGATTACTTCATGTAGCCGATTCTGCCAGCGCTATAATTCTTCATCAGAGTCTGAGGTGCAGGAACTCTCACAATCCCATGTAATTCGTCCATCAGTTGTTGGATTCACCCAATATTGGTCTCGTGCTATTATCTTATATATGCAGTCCAAATCGTCAACGCTTTCGTAATTGTGGACTGGTTCAATATAGCGCAATCCTTCTGCAGGATCTAGGGGTACTACTACGCGAAGCGATTTATTTTCAAATATCATCTTCTACTTCTTTAGGTTGATTACCTCGTTCATTTCAGTAGCCCAATATATGCTAAGGAGTGTAGGGTAAGGGTTGTTGTCGTCCATAATTTCTATTACGTCAAAATCATCCAATGCGCTCGCACCTTCAATATCTATAGTTACTCCCTGCAACTGTCCCATGGGGATGATCTTCTGTCAATTCACCATCCTTAACTGAATCGGAGACCACTACAGTGTGGGTCTCCCCATCCACTCCAAAGTATGCTTTGGTAAAACGTTCACGTCTAACCCCAGATCCAGAATAACTTGATCCATTTCGTGGTCTCCTATCTGTGCAATGAGTCTCATCTCACGTCCTGTTCTTGCCTTATGCTTACCAATCTTTTGTTCCACACGCGGTTCACCAGGAGTATTTCTAGCGCATCTATTTATGAGTTCTTGTAACCCCTTTATAGCCTTTCTATCGTGCAGTAGCTTCATGCAAGTTCTAGAAAGGTCGTAAGCATAGAAGGGTCCACTCCTTTAACAGGGCTATCCTGGCTTCCTGAGTTAGAGACCTCAGCAAATCTCTTCTTTGCTTCCATGAACGTTTCGCGCGTGCGCTCCAAATCAAATTCAACCTCCTTCTCTAGAGCTTTGTGGACCCATGCACTATCCTCAGGTTGTTTCCCCTTATCGTTGCCCGTTGCAATTCCACTTCGTAGCACTATATTCACATTCAGATCTTCTTCGCGAGGCTTAGCCCTCATCATCTGTAGGTTCTGAGTCAGCGTCGGAGGTAGCACCCCTTTGTCACATATCAATGTAGGGAAGTCCTTAGTCTCATGATCAAACTAAGTACAATATTTGCATGACGGACGCGTTGCGTTAGTGCACTCATGGGCATAATGTCCTAGTTCCCCACAATTGTAACAGATTATTTGTCCCCGACCTCTGCCAGGTCCTCCTCAACCTCGGCCTCATCCACACCCCTGAAAGCCTATCCACGCGATCCCTGCACCCTGGTCAGGAGGCCGTGTTTCTACCTGAACTCTATAGGTAGGTGTTCTATCCATCATTAATTCATAACTCCAGTAATTGCACTCATCATGCCCTATCGACTTACAGAAGTTGCAGAACAATTGTTGGGGTGTTTGTACAAATTTCTGCAGCGTATGACAATTATTAGTCGTATGTTTCCCTACTACCTGACATATAGCGCACCATAACGCAGGCCCTGTGCTCGGTCCTGCTTGGGCTTCCGGTCTTAAAGGCATCAGTCCTCCTCCTGCAATATAGTTTGCAAAGACTGGGCAGTGGTCTTTTTCATGTCCCTGACCTTTGCATTTCAGGAACCATATCTCCTCACGCACCTTGGGCCGAATTGTTCTTTCCTTCTTCAGACTTTGCATTTCGAGGCAAAGATTTATCAACTCCGTATGGATATGTTGAACCCCCAGACTCAGAGCTTGCATTGGTATTTCATGCAGTCTTATTAAAATTTCCAAGGCCTTTGCCTGAGTCGTAATTTTCTGTTGTGACAGTGCCACCCTTAGGTGAGGCAGGAGTGAGGCCACGAACCATTCGCGGTGCTGCCCATCGGTTAAATTCATGTTAGTTTCATGGATCATGCATTTTAACCTCTGATCCAACTCCCAAGGTGTCTCACCTGGTTTCATCGCGATTTCCTTGAATCCTATAATCGACTATGCCTCGGATTCAAGCCTATTGAACTCTTTATTTAGCGTTGTCTGGACTTCGACCAACGTGGGGTTTGGGTTATCACTAGAGTACTTGATGTACCAGGTTAGCACGTGATCCTGCAAAGCACTAACCAATGTGGCCTTCTTCATGTGATCTTCTATGATGCCCTGAGCTTCCCATATAGCTTTTATGACAAACCAAAATTGGTCTAGGTCCTCATTCCCCAAGCCCTTAAACAATGGAAGCTTCACTGAATTCACCATGTTGAACTGCAGTGGAGACAATGGTGAGGGTGGAGGTGGTGTAGGTGGAGGTGGTATTCATGGAACACCTGTTTTATTAACTGAACTGCACTTCACGGAGAAGTTTGTGCTACTTCGCGTAGCTCCCAACATCAAGGTAACTTCATAACCCGCTTTTTGTACAACAACATCTTAATCCAAGTATTTAAAGACTTCAAGTACTTGCCTCATGGGCCCTTGAATAAGTGTCGCTCCACCTCACTGTAACTAACTGAGGTATCGATCGCAAATTCAGTCACAAACCCTCCCAAGATACAACTAAGCCAATGATCGACAATTCGAGTGATCTTATGCTTAGAGGCTTCCAGTCGTCGTACTAACTCCAGGGTCCAGACAATAGGATTGTCGAGCCTCCACCTTCCTTAGCTATCCACTAGCTTCGCGATCCACTCGTATAACTCAACTGGGAAGGAGAAGAAAAATATCTCTTGGATTTCTGTATATAGGTACCTATTTAGCCATTGTTCCTTTGTCAGTCATGGATTTCTATTCTCCTGCATTGCGAATTCGTGGATCCTTCTAACCAACCAGTCTTCAATCTCTTTCTTAGTTGAATTCCAGTGATACGACATCACACTTCTCTTATGCAGATCCTGGTCCTGCCAACGGAACCATTTATTGGCTTTGTGGGCCCTGACCCTGGTTCAGTGTTAGTCAGCCAAACAAATCTCTACACTACTGGCCCTTTTGGCATCAGCCTGCAGAGCGCGGGCTGAAGTCTCACCCGAAGCAGTATGGGAGGATGTTGGAACCAAGTTTCCACACCCTGAGAAGGTGTTGATGTCATTTTATAGTTCTTACCCCTGCCTTCACGTAGGTCGCTAAGCCCTTGGGGTCTATCAATCTACCACTTATCTCGTCCTTCAGTACCTTCACAAAGGTATGCGACTGACCTTTGCGGAGCCTAACCCACAGTTCTTGTACTCTCACGGTTCTGTGATGATATATTGTATAAGTTCCTTAGTTATCTTAAGTCATTACTTATCCTACTGTCGATTACAGATATCGTCGTGTAAACTGATATTGCTACTCGCATTCAACCAACAGATATAATTACATACATTCGCGCATCAAGTAAACATCATAATATAAACCCAGATCATAGCACAGCAGAATCAGATGCATTAACAAAGACTAAATACACAGTAATTTGCATAATACTTCTCTTTATTGATATCTTCAATGTAATACAGATTCTAACCACCTTGCGCACACAACTGCAAGGGTCCACACACTCAGCTGCGGACTTCTACTTTAGGCCTCTGTGCACTTAGGTGCAAAGCCTTTCCCGTACACTAAGAGTCTCACTCTTAGCTTTCATAGACTCATTACATCCAAAATCTATCAAGAATTTCACCAAGCTACCTAGATCTTACTTACTTAGCTCTTTTTATACAATCCCATGGTTCACAGACCATGGGTATATCTTTTACAACTGACATGACACTTTACAAAATAAGGGTGGACAACCCTTTTGACTCTTGACACCTTCGCACTCTGCGACCAAAAACTGTGGAGACATTACAACTTTATTACAAAATTGCCCCAAAACATGGGCTTTTAGCCCCAAACCTGCTCTTGGGGGAACGCGTTCCCAACACTACCATTCCTTTAAGCTTTTTCACATGAGACATCTTAGAAGGTTGCATGGAAGATGGTGGGGCCTCCCAATCCCCAAAATCTATAAAATCTACACTCATGGAATCCATTAAACAACTTTTGGAGAGAGCATCATTTTGTTACTTGGTTGCAGAAAGAACCTTTAACTGCAAGGTTGTGCGAAAACATTGCTAGGAGAACTTAAGTGATTGACCCTCTTTGACCCCTACCAAAGGAAGGAATGTTGTTGGTTGAATGTTGTAGAAGGTTTCTCTCTCTTTATTAATAAAATATATACTTTCCTCCCTGCGGTGCATTACCTTGCATATTTGACTGCACCTCATCCCTCAACCTACGTCTAGTGATGTTGGGATTATTGAATTTTCATTTATAGACAATTCATTTATAGTTGAATATGATCATGATGGTTGTTGAATCTCATTAAAATTGAGGATTGGTTGTAGATAACCTTATTTAGAATCAAAACTTCTATTATCTATTGCTGAGCCTGAGCATATTTTCATTTGAAAGTTTTGTATAAACTCTTCCCTGTGATGCCCTTGTTCCAGTTTAACTGTGACTTCAAAAATTCATTTCGAAAGTTCATGTTGTTACTCTTTGCTTTTTCAGTCACTAGTGGCTTCAGAAGCCAAATAGAAGTGATGTTTTATGCCAAAGTTTGAGCCATATAAGTTTTCAAGGCCAAACTAGACCCCCTCCAATGCCTAGTTCTCAGAAACATATTTCTGGTGGTATATAGAGGTCCAAAAATGGGTTCCTCGATCAAAAGTTAAGGCCTGTTGGAAAATCCCTTTCAAAAGCTCTGAAAATAATGAAAAATGGCTAAGTGTTAGACGAAAATCGCAATCTGCGCTTGGGACCTCATCTCATCGCAAAATACCATGCATATTGGCTAATCGACAGGGTCCATAAGGCATATTATATCGGGGATTGGCGAAGTTATAAGAGTTCAAAGATCGAAGTGGGGGCTGATTGTGATGACAATGTTATTCCATCTGAGAGGGGTCGATTGCGATTTATAAAGGAATTGCTCCACAAAACAACTAGACATGCACCTCCTTCTCTCTCCTCCATGTGTCACACTCTTGGTAACATCGCAATCCCGGACATCGATGAAACAAAGTTTTTAGTCTTAAGAATTATCTGCAATGTCGGGGGCCAATTGCGATTTGCGATATGTGGGCTTTCTCCAGGATGCAATAAATTATGAGTTGTAATATATAAATATTTCGGGTCTGGGAAATCCGACGATAAGGGTTTCATTGCGATATAAGGAAAAGTCATTCCCCGCATGTTATGGAGATCCTTAAGCACTTTACAGATCAGCTCTTGATCTCTGCCTATGGTCATATGAAGAAATTCATAAAGGGGTTATCGAAGGGGTCCTAAGAATTATTTAAAGAGAAAAACTCACATGTTCGTTGATTTCAATGGTTTAAAACCTGTTGACCCACGATATAACATTCCAAAGTGAGCTCTTCACAGATCGAGGGGCCAGCCGTTGGGAATTAATGAAGTATGGGGGCCTGTCATGCCTTATCAGTCGGCACCGAATTGATTTTCACTGTTTAAATGACTCAACATCAATCAAACCACCTTAAACCACCAAAGGAAGCTCAGAATAGCAAGAACATGGCTTAACAAGCGGCTTCCACTGAAACATCAGCAAGACACCTCCTCCTTCCTTTCTCAATCCTATTCCTCTTTGTATTAATGATTTCATTTTTCGAAAGGGGGGATTTAACCCTCTTGTAATTACTTTTCGGGGGGTAGAGCTTGACAGAGCCAAAACATCTCGTCCTACGTGATAGTTGAGGGCTCAGACTTGGATTTTTGTAAACATTAATGAAAGCCTCCCCTTCTCCTCGTATAAAAGGGTCGAAGAAATATGTAACAAAGCGAGATGGGGATTGGTCTTATTTAGGGGTTAGGAGTTCTGGTTGTAGAGATTATCAGACCTATGAGGGCTGATCTCTGTGAGTCGATTTAACTCAATCTGCTTGTAATTAGGGCTTCACTCACTTGAGGACTTAATAAAGGACTCGTTATTGGACCTTAATGCATATGACATTTTCTCCTATTGATTCTGAACATGTGAATGTATAGTAAGTCCTCCCTTTGTGATTCCATTTTAATATGTTTCATTTCCTAAAAATATAAAGGAATTTATGTTTACCTCCAACTCATTTGTGGATTTACCTTCATTGTGAGATTGCCAATAGTACCTGCATAGTTACAGATTTGTCTAAGTTTCCTACTAACAATACAACAATTGTTTTCCAGATTTTCTTATGTTAAGTAACAATTTACAACACCTATATATATTCAGATTTACCCTTGACTATTTAGCAGAGTCTGGTACCCATCATACACAGCTTGAAGTCTTTAAACAACCCCCTCTGTAGCTCCCATTCCACCTTATTCTTCTTTCATATTTCTTCTAGAAATCAGTAACTAGAGATTTTATTTTCACAGCCTTCTCTAGTTGATTTCCTCTTTCTCCTACCTTTCTTCATCACCACAACAATTTTAGTTCAAACTGTTCCATTTCCATGTGTAGGTCAACAGAAGAAGAAGCCATCCCTCTTTGAAGTTGTCTCATACATCCCCTGCATTTAAATCCTTAAATTAGCCTGAAATTCCCTCATTAAAGGCACATAGAACCGGAACTAAACCCTCTGACCACCATAACTATTTCACGAAAATTGGAGTGTTGCACACCCCTTTCAAACCATTTCACAAGCACTTCTCTACCCAAGATTTCCTACTCACTAATCTAAAATCAACCTCAGGCTGTCTCTAGGAGGTTAATCATTGCCTTGTGTTGCAAGGTGCAAGATTTAGCCACAACGTCTTTTGGTGCCATTTTTGGTGAATGGATTAGAATATTTTTCCATGGGTACGACAAAACATTTCATTTCCTATGATAGGTGAGCATAGGAAGTGTGGGTTGAGGATCTCTCACCTTGGTGACTCCACTATCAAATCTATGGTAAATATCATGGCGACTCCACTATCCAAAACTCTGTTTTGGTCATCTCGACCTTTCAAATAACCTCATACTCACTTATACTATAGCATTCAAGATGTCCATTCCTGCATGTTTGGCCAACCAATTTGTACCACTGGATTTCTCTATTATTGCTGGTTTTCCTCATCATCTCCCTCCATTTCATGAGTGGAACACCTATTTGCCTATTTGGTCATTTCAATGTCTTTGAACTTTCAATCATAAATTGTCAACCAGGGTGCGTAGACTAATGAAGTACAGGTGCACAATCTGTGCTTAGAAGTTATTCATTAGGTGTTATGTATTTGTTATGATCTAAACTTAAGATGGATATGGGGGTGGTGTTTGTCAATTATATTAGTGTCATAATTCTCAAAGGTGTTGGCTAAGTTTCATAGGAGAATTTCTATCTAATTAGTTTGTAGATGATATGAGAGTGATCCTACTTGTATCAGATTGTTTTGGAATTTTTGGTCCTGAATCTTTATGCCATAGCTTCTAATTCACTAAATGCAAAAAGAAACTTTTGTATCAGCTATGAAGAAATATTGTCTGAACTCAATTGTTTAGGAGAGAACTCTCACTCTTTTACTTATTCAATTTTCGCTCAAACAACATATCCCAAGCAACATCTTTATTATGAATTAAACACACTTCAATTATACTAGATAATAAGAAAATGAAATGACCATGTTGTACAAGGTATAAAGCAAATTAAATAACAGACTAAACTAGGTATAAAGAAAATGAAAGTACTTATGTAAATAACAACTCGATGGCGAAATCATTATGCTGCATTTTCAAACAAAACAGAGCATTTGAAGAATGAAAGGAAATCGTATTGCAATTGATTAAAACCTGTCACTATTTGTAGGGGCCCTTCACATAGCAGTTCTTAGCTTCCAACCAACACAACACATACACACAAAACCAATTCTATTCAAATGGAATTCACAAACTGTTCAAAATAACATCATTCAGCATGCACCCAAATCACAGTGTGGCCATAAGTTTTATAGTAGGTCTCTTGGCATAACTGCATGAATAATTCAAGCCTAATATCTCTATCCTATCTAAACTTATATCGCTAAACCTTCTTTTTTCTATTTCAAAAGCAAAACGATATGGTTTCAACTGATTTCGGGTTTTGTTATGCATTAATCCGGCGGTTGACTTGGAGTTTGACCGTGATCTCCTGTGCTTATCTTAGCGAACAGTTTCGAGGGGATAGGAAGGGATCCATGAGGGAACCATCCTCTATCCATCTGCACCTTCGCTGCTGACCTAGAACTTTGGAACATTGTGAACAATGGAGACAGCTACAGAAACCTAGATTAGTTGCGGACACAGACTGATTTTGTAGCCAATTGAAAACTTTAACAAAACAATAGGGTATAAAGTTAAATATGAACAAGAAGACATATTCTTGCATACCTTCATCAAAACCTAGTGGATATGGCTTTATGTAGGTGATAAATATATAGGAAAAGAGAGGATCATTAGGAAAAGAGGATATCATGGTAGGACAATCTTCAAACTCTACATTCCCCTGGACTAGAGACGTTGTATGTCCTCATACACTTGTTCCTTGTCATTCACTTGTGCCTCTTGCTTATCATGTCCATGTTTCACTATTTTCTTCTTTTTGGCAATGATCACCATTCTAGGCTTCCTCATGAGAATTTTGTACTTTAAACTGATAATCTCTCTCTACATAATTCTGTTTTCTTTCTTAAGCTTTTTGTTTTTCTTATACCACAAGCTTAGATGAAGGATTAGATTGTCACTCTTTGTAATATGGACCTCACTCTATGTCTTCAATGCTTGATTCTCATTTTTGAGATACCGGTTCAATGTTGCTAGTTCAAAGATCTCGTGCTTTAAGATGTTTGAGGTTGATTGTTCACTTACCTTGTTATCATAAAATCAGTACTAAGGGCTGCTACTTAATAAGATCTCATGAAACTGTTTCAGACCAGGCTTTAGACTAAGGTTTAGCCTCCTTAGTCAGAGAGGGCTCTCTCACAGATTTTTGATATGCTTTAAAGGACAAGAAAGATGGCTAACTCTTTAATTTGTATATAAAATTCATGCTGGTTGGAACAACAAAGATAAGGCTTCTCCCATTGGGCTCATGGAGTCATACATTCCTCTGGTATATATTGTTCTTTTGATTTCCTCTGCCTTTTCTGCTTTAGGCAGTTGTCTAATTTCTTTTGTGGCAGTTACCTTGACAGCTACCTCATCTTTGTGGACTTGCTCCGCTGCTTGGTTTTGTCTCCTGGTGATTGGCCTTCGGGGTTTGACCATAAATTCCTTACCAGCCTCCTCAAACCTTAGCCTTTTTTAGGCTTTTGATTTTTTGGCGCTATCAGGAGATGACTGGGTTAGGTCAATAGGGATTGCCTCAACCTGCACTGATGTGGCTTGTTCGAAATCAATTGCCTCCAGCAAATCCTTTAGACTAGCCTTTGACATAGGGCTATCTTCCATTGCTATTGATTTTCCTTTTTCTTTGCTTAGCTGACTTCTAGTTCTGATTCTTGTTGCTTGTGCAATTCCACTTGGCCCTGATGCATCTTTCTGGTGTTTGATTTTCTCCTTTGATGACTTGGGTGTCTCTTTTGCTGATGGTTTAGGTATCTCTTTTATGACCACAGGCTTCTCTGATTTCCTTGGCTTAGTTTTGGGCTTCTTTCGGTCTTTTACCTCCTTCTTGAGCTCAGCCAATGTAGGTTCTTCAATTCTTCTTTCTTTTTCCCTATCCGGCAATGGAGTAAGACCTGTTTTGCTTTGGAAACCGGACATCAAAATAAAAGAGTCCCAATCCCTACCAATTTTTTGCAAACTATCTAACACCAACAACTTTATTAAACCATGGTGGAACAGGGAAGTTTCACAATTATCTTTCTTTAATTGAACTTTGTCACACATTTTACTAAGGCTTCTGAATAAATAGAAAGGGATGTCTATTGATGCTTTCCCTGTGAAATGTAACAAGAGTTTGAAATGATAAGAATAAACTTTAGTGTACCTTCCCTCACATGTGAGGTATTTCTGGATGCCTGTAAGGAGCAGAGCATAATGTTCTTTTATATAATTCCTTGGCACAGCTTTGGTGAGGTCCTCATTTACATATTGATCCTTCAGAAATTCTTTACAGGGAGTCATGTCAAACTTGAAATTCTTGAACCATTCTTGTCCACCTCTCGGAATTTCAGTGACAGCAGAAATGGCTTGCGGAGACACAGGGAACTCTAGCATTGACACCTTAGAATTCAAGCCAGTGAAATTTAATGCAAAGGCTTTCGTTACCTCTGTATGTCCTCCCCTCAATTTTTCGCAAAACCTCCAGCAACCAGCCTCTTTAAAAGCTTGTGCTACACCTTCATCTCTGAGTGTAAGATCAAGCCCCTCTGGCTCGGTTCTTAGGCACCTTCTGGATCGATGTTCTCTTTTCTCCATCTTGCTCAGAATAGCTTCACGCAGAGAACTAACACCAGCTACAATTCACAGAACAGCTTCGACTTTGGAGTGTAGGCTCGCTTGCAATGATCTCTTTTAAATGAAAACTCGGGCTTCTTGGCGTTTTTTTTTAAAACACTCGTCATAGAACAGGCACGTTAATGCATCATGAATAAACATTATGACACTACCATACCTCATAAGATTTCTTAAAATAATTGTCATCTGCGTGATCTGAAATCTGATGGCGGAATGAATCCTATCATGACCTGGAGAAGACATCACCTGACAAAATATGGACAGACCTAATGACTCATCTCCCGAGATTTGACATTTCAAGAAAATGCGCTGCAAAAAAAAACCCCGAATCCCCGATTTCGTAGCGCAGACAATTATGATTTGACAAACTGCGCTACGAAATGGCTGCTAGATGATATGCTGCGAAAAGGTGGAAAAATGATTGCGCAGCTAAATTGGCCAATCAGATCGCGCTGCGAAACTGCGCAAAATCCAAATGATGCAATCAAGACAAGACATGCTTTAAACCATAATGAGGGAGGATATCTAACGGTTTTTTTTTCTAAGGACTCACATCAATACCTTTTGAAATTCTAACTTCAAAGTGACACACCTACAAACCTATTGGCTTAAACCAATTTTTTTTTTTAAATGAATCTTTGGACATAGGTGAACTGTGGTTTTAAGTGATAACAGCGGCTCCACTTGGGATAGTGTGCTCCTGTAGTACACTAAGAACTCGTAGCACCAGTGCCTCTATCCATTTATTGCACTTCACACATGACTGATAAGCATCCCTTTCAACTTTATGGGCCTTCACCTCGGGCTAAAGTCTTCATGTTCAGCTTGTCAGTTATTTTCAAAACAGAAAACTTTCATAAAATGGTTATATACAATGATTATGGAATACTTAGTAGACTTTCACTGATTGTAATGCTTTAAGAACCTGCCATTAACAGGTCCTCCAGCATATGGTGATCCATCAACCTCTTGCAGAATATAGGTGTTACTCCCATGGTGAGCTGAAATCAAATATGGCCCCTTCCATAAATTCTCAAATTTGCCATGTTTGCCCTTTTCCTCAATTCTAGCTTCCCA
>APFE030323490.1:66218-76239 GCA_000404065.3 Pinus taeda
ATCTACTTCGAATGTTTAATGAGCACGAAGTGACAAGACGCTCACTTACACCTTTTCTTTTAGGGAGTCTGAAAAGGAACAAAAGTGACTGCTCTGGATATTCTAAGCAAAAGGTTTACCAAGCAACCCGTAAAACTGCTATATACACCTTGGCAATCGTATGAGAACCAAAGACTTTACGTACTGCAGTCAGTCTTCCCGAATGTTGTGTTCGGTGCGTTACGGTTCACAAGGTGGCAGACTCGGCTTCCTATGGATAAAGGATGCAAGCCTAATGGAGTCTCCCCATATATACGCGACGGTACGTGGGAGCCCAATCCGTACTAGTACTTATCGTTTCACCGTGGAGGAATCACCCAACCACTCAACAGTAAGCTACTAGGTTTAAAGACGCCGGAACACGTCTCTAGCCTAGACCTCTAGATATTCACGTTAAGTTCCAATGCGTTTTTAGATATATTTGGTTTATTTTACGGTTGATCTTGAATTAAGTTTTAGTTTCAGGTCCTATCGTATGATCTCTCAAAAACACCTAAATGCAACTATATGCCAAAGATCATCATTTTGTTCGATGAATTCTAACTATAAGAGGGTTAAGAATCTTTCAGTCAAACAAAACGAATTCAAGCAATCACGCAACCTAATGCAACTAACAGCAAGGAAATGAAACTTTTTCTTTTGAAGACACAAAACAATGAAATGTTCTTTTCCTTTCAACTATTAAATGCAAAAGACACTAGTTTTCTTTTCTTTTCAATGACATAAAAGTGCTTTTAAAATGAATTAGAGAGATAGCCACACTAAGTGAAAAAGTAAAATCACTCAATGCAAACACAAGACAATTCCCAAGGCACTAAAAACCAGTTTCCCAAATCAAAGGAAAACAAAGGCTTATGAGCTACGTGATCTAAGCTCAACAAGACACCAAGGAATTCAAAGGAGGAAAGCAAATTACTTGGAACACAATCAAACACTTTCAACAATCACCAAACGAATGTGAGAACCAAAAACGAAGTTGGCTGGTCAATCAAGAACACAAGATCCCAAACGGGAGGCTTGACACACACACGGCCACTAGATGCCCTAGGGTTTGAGTGTGAAATCAATGGAGAAAAGTGAACACCTGAAGGATAAGAGCTCAAAACCAGGCAAGCAACGATTCGACACACTTCAGTAATCGCAAAAGTCAAGACAAAATTCAAACGAAGCAACGAAAGAAAAAAGGAAGGCTTTGCAAAAAACTGAAAACAAGCAACAAAAGAACCCTCGCGGAACAAGGCTTCGCAAGCGAGCGTGTCACAGTTCTAACAAAATAAAACAAGTCAAAAGCCAAGTGAAAAAGCAGGGGACAGCCAATCCAAGAGGTTCAGGAAGTCAATTTGGACAAAAAAGGATTTTATAGGATCAGCGCGGGTGACCCCTCAGCAACAAAGCGATGACAAAGAAGCGCCTATAGCAACTTTGCGCTGTCAGTGCGGAAGGACAAGGATAAAGGGCGCTGGCCTGAAAATAGGGTCAGCGCGACTGTTAAATGTATAAACGCGATGACAGGAATAACAAAGAAGCAACTGTGCGATGTCAGCGCAGCTGTTCTGAAATAAAACGCGCTGAGGTTAAAAAACAATCAAAATCGAACCAAAAATCCCCAAACCAAGGCAACAGGCTTTCAAGACAATTAAAGCAGTTCCCAGGATGAACCAGGAAACCAATCAACAGCAAATCAATCCCCAAACTTTGACAAGAAAGCAATAATCAGATCAAAAACAAGGGTGAACTACAAATACATAAGCAAGCTCCCCAGCGGAGTCGCCAAATTGTTGGAGAGGTAAATCCCCTCTACGGATAGAGGCGATCCCTACTAGCCCAAAAGGGGTCTAGCAATAATCAAACAATGCTACTCTGCAGGTTCCTAGTTGTAATTAACAAGTGGGTAAAGGAAACCTACTTGGATTCCAACGCTATGTTTGACGAAGAGATGATCCTCTTGCTCCTTTGCTCCATCCGATCACAGTCCTCCACTATCTTCGCGGGCGGACACCTGCACAGGCAAAGAGAGAACAAACACAAGCGTAAAATCTACTAAAAACAACTATGTATCAGTCAGGAAAGATACAATTCACATTAATCATTCATAGGACAAATGGAAATGGAACCATAACAGTAGTCATCTATCTTTATTAATCAGAAAATAGAGTAAGGTACAACCGAAGTCCTGACGCTGAGTCCTTCTCTAGAGGGTCCAGCCAGCATGTCTTCCAAGCATTCACCTTTGAAGTGGATCTCCCAAGTCAAAGAGGTCTCTCTCTCACATACAAGGCAACAAACTTATAACATTCCTCAAGCTCTAAAACAATCCTCACACAACACACCAAATGCCTACAAAGAGCAGCACTAATGCACTAAGAATTCCTCAATCAAAGTCTATATGTTCCAAACTAACTGCTCATGGGCAATGGAGGAGGCTTATAAAGGAGAAGGAGCCTCCATGAATAGTTAAAGGATGAGCTTTCCCCCAAGATAAGTGGATGATCAGTCGAACAGACATGCCTGAGAAAGGATGGCGACCTTTACAATGCTAACAGCCAAGTCTGGAGTCATCTGGAAGGCTGGCTGTTAGAACAAACTCGCCTAAACAGGATCAGCGTGGGCGCAAAACTAGGCTGGCGCGCTGGCATCGCAAATCAACTATAGAAGAGGCCTGGTCAGCGCGTAATGATACAAGCGGAGGGTGCGCTGTCTGTGAAATTGGACCAGCACGGAAAACACGTGTTCTTCCGCGCTGGCAGCGCAACAGTTACATTATCCTCCACCAGTCAACGCGATTATTTTAGAAACAGACGCGATGATCCAATTAACTTAGGCAAAGAGGGTTTTTAGCCATTTCAGAGAGCATAAGCAAGGTGAATGTGGTTTTATGACACAGTAGGGATACTGACAAGGTGACAGTGACATTTTACTGTGTAACAGTGTCCCTCTTCATGAGCAGATCAATTCCCTTTTGCACAATTTCCCTTGAAACTTCTTTTTTGCCTAGTTTACAAGACCAACGCTAATGGTCTTTGTCTCCACTGTGCCGATGTGTAGAGATTAGCACTATCCCTAGCGCTGATTGGAGCGACTGAGCTGTGTTCCAGTCACATTGGTCTTGTTATGGAAACTTTTTTAAATTAGGAGCCGAAGCTTCCAGCTCTAGAAGCTTTGTAACAGAAGTATGGTAAATGGTTTGGCCGGATGGGATTAAGGATGCCAGTTTGGGCTCATTTCCCCTATAATGATGGAACTACCTCAAGGGACAAGCCCTTCTCTCATGAGAAGATGATCCATTTCCCATCCATTCATCCTATATAAACCTCCCTTCTTCCCAAGCACAAGCTAGTGTCGATATTGGTGTGCTAACACTATTTTGGTTTGGAGTAAACAACAAGCTATTACTAGTTGTAGCTATCTAGTTGTGTGAGATAGAAGTGTGATTTGGTTTGGAGTGAAGCCTAAAGGGAAGAGCCTTAAAACTATTGTTGATTGAGGCCATCATAGAATGCTAACAAAAGTGTGTGGGAACCTAGTCTTGTCAGAGGAGGACTGCAACGTCAAGACAAATGGTTGTAGTCTCTCTTTGATATTAATATATGCAACTATCGATTGATTTCCTACATGATTTATCATCTTATGTATTCATGGCTTAGTGTTTCATGACCTATTAAGTAGGTTGAATTAAAATTTGTCTATTATCATGTTTGTTGTTTGTTGTCGTTTACTTGTTTCAGGTGCTTGAAGAAGGAAGCGAGAGATAGCTGCAGTGAGCAAGCAAGGACATCATCAAACAAGATAAGCGAACTACGAGGTAGGCCCTATTAATTGGTTCTAACCTAAGGACATCTTCCATAGAATGTATTTGTTGTGGCTAGACCCATTATCGGGCTAGAGGAATTCATTTGTGTCTGCACTTATACTTTTACTTCACAACAAATTGATGACTCCGCTGGGGATCCCAATCCTTTTGTTTGTCTTAGATTTCATGATTTCGTGAGAACTTTTCTAGTTCCACTTTTTACCTTTGGTTATGTTTCTTTTCTCCTACTTACTCGCTTAAGTCTAAAATTCATAATACAAGATCTGGTCCCTGTTTCAATTTTTTATTTTTATTTTTTTCCTTAGCTCCCTCAATTAGTGCGCTTAATTCACTGACAGTCACGCCGATCAGCGTGATATGTTGAGGAACAATGAAGCCAACTAGCCTCTGGCCCTTGTTTTCAGTTAGGCAATCGCATCGATGCCTGTAAGTGAAGATTAGGGTTTGTCCCCAATCTTGGCCAGTGCGTTTTTCTCTCATGATTTCAACCCTGTAAGCCTTTTAGATCGTTTTCTCCCTGACTAGAGAGCTTCATTTAGCTTGGTTTGTGTGCTTGCTTGGTTTAGCCCACCCTCTGATGTGTTAAGCTTGGCCCTATGTGAAGTTCTTTTTTTTTCTTTGAATCCCTTGATCGGCGCTATTTTTGGCCAAAACGTCGGGTCGATCAGCCATCAGTGCTAGTTGTAGTACTAGTTAGTCGTGCTGATCAGTGCTCCTTTTGGCCCAAAAGTCGCTCCAGTCTCTAAGTTAAGAAAAATCAGAATTTCTCCCATTCCAGTGCTAGTGTGTCTTGACCCTCAAACTCTCTTATTCCACCTAGAAGTGACTAGGATGCTTTGTTTTCAATTGAATGAGTGGAAGAGTCTCGTTTGTTCTCTTATTTTGAGTGTCTCTTTTCTCTTTCCAAGCATAGATTACATTACTTGGTTTCTCGATTGAAACATTTATGTGTTTGGTTTGTTCGATTCAGGGAAGAAGTTGCTTTTAGTTTCATTTATAATGCTTTGGATTTGATTGATGCTTGTTTGTTTGGAATTGTGAAAATTTTCATTTAAAGTGCTTTATGTGGAAGATTCATTTTGCATTTTACGAAAAGGAGAACATCATTATAGTTTACTTAAGCGAAAATATTACATTAGTAGCGTTATTGAGAAGCTAGAATTGCATCATCATAAGCATTGGAAATGAAATGAAACTTCTTATGTTGTTATAGGAAGATAAATTGCGTTTAGGAGACTTATTAAAGAAATATTTCATTCTTTGATTGTCGCATTGAATTTGTGTTCCCTATCTCTGAATTAATGTTAACTTTCATCGAAGACAAAGATCTCTTTCCTCATATAGCTGAATATAGGAGTTTTCAGATGACAGCGATAGGGCCTTGTAATTGAAACCTAATTTAATATCAACCATTAAAATGTATTGAATTAACCTAAGGAAGCATTGAAACTTAATGCTCACATTTAATGGTCTAGGCTAGAGATGTGTTCTGGCGTCTTTAAACCTAGCAGCTGTCGTTCTCTTCGGCACAAGACAACTCTAGTACGAACTTGTGCTCCCCATACCATTGTGTATATAAAGGGGGATCCCATTAGGTCCACAATCCTTTATCCATAGGAAGCCGAGTCTATCGCCTTGTAAACGTGATACATCGAACACAACATTCAGGGAGATTGCCTACCCATACTTCTTGGTTCGCCGGGAGGTATTCTGCAGTTCATGGTTACCTGGTAATCCTTCATGCCTAGAGTACCCTGAGAAGTCATTTTAGTCTTTTTGACTCTTTAAATTTAAAAGCTCACTGAGAACTTTTCTTTTGAGCTCATTAACTCCGAAAGGGACTAGATTCATATTTCATCCTTTTCTCGACTCTTAAAATATGAAAAGGTAAAGTTTTGTTTCAGTGTCTAAAAATTAACTTCCCACGAAATATTCCTGGTAAAAGTTATCTTCCTTAGTAATTCTTTAGGGTCGATTCCAATGGCAACACTTCCAGATTCCACTAGTCAAGGGTTCCCCTCGGATGGGAATCTTGGTCCTTTTCCTTCTTTTGGAAATGTTGGTGCTCCCTATATGGCAATGTTGTCCCTTCCTGGGTTAACCATTGGTTTACATGTCTGGTTTTTTTTTACCTCAGTGGTCCCAAGTGTCCCGAATCTTGTCCAAACATTTCCTTCATTCGAATCACATCACGATGATTCTAAGGTTGACCTCTCCCCTTCTTCCCCTGTTTCTTCACCCTCCTCTTCTACTTCTCTTGGTGAAAGCTTGAAATCCAGTAACCATGAGGCTAAGAAGAAGAAGAAGGCAAAGAAGAAGAAGTCAAATAAGAGAGAGGCCAACCATGTAGCTATTACTCCAAATGCACCCGTTGTCGACAAACCTTATGATCCTTCGCGAAAGGTAAAATTCCCTTGCAGGCTGTGTAAGGGTGACCATCTCCTTCAAGACTGCCTTGACATTCCCAAAGTCTTAGAGGTATGGTATCAAGACCTAAACCAATCATCCCCGTTGACCTCTAGAGATCATGTCGATGCTACGCCTTTAGCTAATGATGGTAAGAAGAAGGGAAAGATTAGACTCCCTGTAGGTTATGTGAAGGAGAGCATCTTCTTCACCTTTGTGCTCTTATGGATAAAGCTTCCTAAGTTTTAGAAAACCTTATAGCTCCTCAAACCCAACTTCTTGTTGGTTATCAGAGGCTTTCTTCTGACCCTTTCCCGGTTGGTAAAGAGATTGACCTAGATTCATCCCCTTCCCGTCCTACTCTTCTTGAGCATGACTCTCTTGTGTCTATTCCTAACCAACTATTAGTCAAAAAGAGTGTCGACATGGTTTTTCCACCAGTTTCTCACTCTGTTCCAGAAGAGAGTGGTGATCATACTGCTCATGTTCTTCTCATCTCCTCAAATTATCATGAATGGAAGAGTGACCCTCCTGTCACAGTTGTTCAGGAGAGTCCTCCTCCTATTCCTGTATAGCATGGGGGCAATCATATGATGTCCCCACCAAGTAGTTTTTTCGTTTCTTTCGATTGGGGTCCATTGACTTCTTTCCGTCTTCCATCTTATGCACCTTTCTAGATCACAGTACAAGCCTATAATATGGTAGTACATGGCACTATATTAGATGAAGGCACATCTTTTAGCATCATGTCTTCTACTACTTGGAAAGATTTTGGCTCCCCACAGCTTGTGCCTATCACTCAGAATCTGTTGGCATTCAACAGAGGAACCAATCAACCCTGAGGGGTCCTTCTGAAGTTCCCTATTACTTTGGGAGGAAAGATCGCCTATATAGACGTGATGGTAGTCCAAGGTCCCTTAGATTTCAATATTATCCTTGGACGTGACTATGTTTATATCATGGGAGCTCTTGTTTCTTCGCTTTTTCGTGTGGTTTGTTTTCCGCATGAAGGGAGAATAGTGATCATTAATCAATTGTCATTCATTGGTCACCAGGCGCCTCCTTTGCAACCATCGTCCCCTATCGACTCTTGTTTGCAAGCAGTACCTTCCTCGCCACAGGTCAATTATGTGGCTACCTGTTCCATCTCCGCATCTGTTGATGTTCACACATATGGTATTTTACATTATGTACTAGGGGCATTAGAGGTCGATCTGTCTTTGGTACCAAATGACATGCATTCCTCTAGAGCATGGTTCCTCCATCCAGTGAAGACCTCTTGGGAGCCATGTTCTTGTATGGTTCATGAACAGATGGGTATGAGGATAATTACTGGTCTTGTGTTAACCTCATTAAAAAATGAAACAAGGGACAAGGATAGTTTGTTCTTGTGTCCACCTCATTAAAAAATGAAACAAGGGATGAGGATAACTCCTGGTCTTGTTGTAACCTCATTAAAAAATGAAACAAGGGATGAGGATGGTTCCTTGTCTTGTGACAACCTCGTTAAAAAATGAATCAAGGAGTGCGAAGCAGATTTCGTTGTCTTGTTTCAAGCTCCTTACAAAATGAAACAAGGGATGTGAGCATATTTCCTTGTCTTGTGTCAAGCTGATTAAACAATGAATCAAGGAGACAGAGGATAGTTCTTTTACTGTGTCAACCTCGTTAAAAAATGAAACAACTCCTTTTTCCAAATCAAGTCTTTGATTAAGATCTTGTAAAATCCGAGTTGAGTCTTTCCTCGATCTCAAAAGTGAACCTTCATTCCATTCACCTAGTTGACTGAAATGAAGCTTGGGGGGCATGTACCTCGATTGAGTCATTATGCTGGGGGCATGCAAACTTATAACACACATAGTTTTTCATTTCAAGCTTGTGTAAACATGAAACCGAATCCAAGCAAAGTTCTCCATGGTTCAAGCTTGTGTAAAAATGGACCCATGCCTAATTTACATCTCGTGATTTCCATTTTAATCAGCTAATTTCTGCTAGATGAGACTTGGTTGTTTCATTCCATCGCCACCATCTCTTTGGTCGATCATATGCTTTCACTTGGTTGTTTTTCCTTTCCCGAGGGACCGCAACGATGAGTGGTTATTTAACCAACCTCTTGACCATTACTTGTTTTGAGCAGTTCCTTCATAACCGGAACCAGTTTCTACCCTTTGTACCACTCGTTCCTCCAGGACAAGTTACCTTTAAGCTATTTTCTAACTCGTAAAACTCATATGAAAAGATTGCCGAGTATTTTTCCCTTTTGACTCGTAAAAGAGAATAAAATGGGGGGTCCACTTTTAAGCACTTTTTTGACCCTTTAAAAGCAAAAAGATGGTTGATCCCTTGTCATTTCAAACTCGTTAACGGATGTGAAACATCGTGCACCCAATATAATTTTACCCCTTTTTTGGGTTGGGAGGCACTATTTACGAAAAAGTTACTCCTTGACTGAAATGGTCAAGCGGTTCTCTCAAGTATTGTTTTCTACCTTTTTTGGCTCGAGAGACACAAACGTACAAAAAGGGACTATGTGGAGTTTTATTTTACATGTCTTTTTCAAACTCTCTAAACATGAAAAAGATACCGAGTTACACCTTTGTCGGACTTGTTAAATTATTAAATGACATCAAATTCATCACGATGACGAACATGAGCTTCTCCTTCCTAGGGCTTGTTAAACTTACTAGGTCAGATTTGTCCGAAGGATGAACTTACAGTGCAAGCATATGTTATCCCATTCATGCTTGCAATTAAAAATAATTGAGGTACCAACTAGAAATGGTGGGGGAAAATTTGGACATCTATCAGGTGTGTCGGCAGCTCACTCTTGAACATGACACTCTTTGCTTCGTGTCGGGTTGGGATATCCTCCTTTGTATCATTGACCTTCCTTCGAGTGCCCCATCAGAGAAGATAACAAACAGATGATGTAAATGCTGTTGAGATTCGAATCTGCAACCCCACATTATTGTTTTGCTCAGTAAAGTTGAGTTGGGTTTTGCTTCTTCCATCCGCCTTTCAGGGCATCATTAGCTCCAGATCTATGGGATCAACCAACAACACTGACTAGCTCAATCCATACAAAGCGGAAGAGGGACGAGACCATAACGATAAACCACGTCAATTGCCGGATTTCGATGTTCTTTAATTTATTTTCAAACGTTTCTCTTTGCCCAATCTTTGTGTCTTTGTCTCGGACATATTATTAACAGAAAAAACTTGATTGTCCCTTTCACGGAATGAATTAATTAAATTACGAAATGAAAGTAAATGTTCATTTTCTGTTTTTAATGCTCAATTTAAATTCCCACACATTAAATATTCGTATCCACAGTACAAAAGTCTTTAGTAAATCGCATTGGATTTTGCAGTAATTTTCACTTTTAATGGTTATTTTTCAGTATTAAATTATTATTTTTTGAAATGATATATAATTAGTTTATATTAGTTTTATTAATTTTATTTCTTAGGTATAGTTGTTATATTTTCAAATAAATTAGAATTATGATAGATTTTCTTACTTAAAACACAAAATTATAGATAAATTAAGCATATTTTAAATTAGATAATATTTTTTTTACTTATTATTCCTGCCGCATCAATGTAATAACATATTCAAAAAACATTAACATTGACACTCATATTGGATTTGGTGAATTTTATCTATTTTCAAGCAAAGGTTTCCAATTAAAAGTAAAAGTAAGAAGGTGCAATGGGCTTAAGTGTCTCCCCAAATTCATGTTAAATATTTTGGAAATTATTTTT
>APFE030323494.1:3420-42325 GCA_000404065.3 Pinus taeda
ATCAAAGTAATGCTCAAAGGAAAAAATCAATCACATCAATGGATTCCCCAGCGGAGTCGCCAATTTGTCATGCGGAAAGAGTTATTTTTGCGGACAAACCTAACCTCCCTAGGAGTCTAAGACTCTCTAGTGACAAACAAACAAAACAAGAGCAATCCTTCTCTAAACACACATTATTCTATGAGAGATCAAGTGTTTTCCGATCTTACCTTAGGTCCAACGCTTGTTGTAGCAGTCCAGCCTTGCTGATCCAGATGAGCTCCTCCTTCACTTTAAGACCTGCATACACTAATAAAGCAAACGATTACATAAGACCTGAATATTTCATAAAACAAAGCATATTCATCACATAGACCAAGGAGTACATGAAATAATTCATTAACAACAAATCATTGAGAAGAATGGACTTATTTGTATTAAGGAAACAAAAAATGAACCATTACAACCTGAGCCTTGGTGTTGTGCAAGCTCCTCCCAGGGTCCAACAAGAGATTTCCTCTACTTTGACAAGCTCACTCACTTCCAATATGGCAACAAGAAAGGATGGTAATCTCTCCTCACAAGTTAACAATGGAAGTCCTAATTCCAACAGCATTTACCCTTTGGAATGTTCAGCTTTCAACCTCCCCTCCTTTGGCCCAATGCCTGTATTTATAGTGTTTTAGAGGAAGTTATTTAGTTCCAACATCAATGGGATACTCCCTCTTTTGGATGGGGTAGCTCCTCTCTTGATGGGATAAGTTCCTCTTTCATAGGGATGCATGAACCATCTGGAGGCGCTCAATACACGTCAACCACTCTTCTAGAATGCTCTAGAAGTGACCACAATTAACTTTTTTAAGATGAAACTCGCGCCTTTTTACCTTTACAGGGGTACGCACCCATCCCTTGGCTTACAGAGCGTACAAGTACGCAGGTACAATGAGCTTGGGATGCGTACACGCAGGCAAGGTAGAGAGAACCTGCGTACCCAGAGATAAACATGATTTTTAATGACTTTCTCTCTTTTTTGAAGTTTGACATGGAGAGCAGAGGTATAAGGCTTGACAAGGAGGATAATATGACTATTGATGGAGCCATATTAACTGCAGATAGTCATGGTGACTAATTTCAGTGTAACACTCTCCATTTGGAATTTATCCTCTCCTTTTAGTCAAGTGGCCTTATGGAACCCTAGTAAAAATATATTTTTGATAGGTACGATTAAAAATCCTCCTTTTATCATGGATCTAAAATGAAGAGTCTTCTTCCTGAACTATGCCATTTCCTAATTTTTATCCCCATTAATGGATGGAGTGATACTATAGCTAGCTTTGATAGCTAGGATTACTTGTCAGAAGGTCAATATTTGTCATACAACAATTTCCAGTCATATCCTCCTCATTTCACATTTCACCATAGTCAAAAACTATTTTTTATGAATTAAAATGAATTTGTTCTCATCAGGGATCTAAAATGGGAATTATTCTTTAGTCAGAATGCAATTTCAAGAGGTTTACCACTTGTCTACATCGAGCAAGGAGCAAAGTTGCTCGAAGGATAAGGAGAAGATTGAAGCTACTTGTGCTTTCTCTTGGAAGAGAAAGTGATGAATCCCTTCCTTAGGCAAATAAGTTTGTATTTATATGCCCTGGCACCCTTTCTCACTTCCATAGGTTTCCATTCTTTGAAAAGGGGAGGGTTAAAAAGCTGATAATTTATAGTTCCTTAAGCCATGTAGTCCATAGCATAAGCCAATATAAACTATTATTAAATTCCACGCAACTCTTGCCATGGAAACTTACCCTATGTATTATGGCTTTCATGGTACAATTTGAAGTCTCCATTCAAATCATAATCAAATTGACTAGAGTGAAAGAGTGTAAGAGAAAAACCTCTAAAGAAAACATAGTTTCCCTTCCCCTACTCTATCTGAGCTCTAGATTGGTAATGAGCTCTACCTGTTACAAAAAAATATCATCACCATGACTATTTGCAGTCAGTATGGGTCCATCATCACTTATACTGGCCTCCTAAGCAAGTCTCAGACCTTAGTTCTTCATGTCAAGCTTTTCAAATGAGAGAAAGACATTGAAAATCAATAAAACTCTGGTTCCGCACTTTCTCTCACTTTTTCCTGTGGGCCTGCACTCTTTGTTCATATTACCTGCGTATCTGCACGCTCTATTTGTAAAGGGGTGGGTGCATACCCCTGTAAAAGTAAAAAATGCGCAAGTTTATTCTAAAAAACTCACTTTGGGTTAATTCTAGATGTTTATAGAAGGAATTTTAACGTGGATTGTTCGCTCCAAGGTGGTTCATGCATCACAAAAGAGAAGGAGCTAATCCCTTGATAGGAGGAGCTATCCCTTTGAATGAGGGCTTTATCCCTTTGAAGGAGGACCTAGTAACTTCCCCTCCATTGCACTATAAATTAAGGCATTGGGTCAGTTGCTGGGGAGGTTAGAAGTTGAACATTTTTTAGGGTAAATGCTGATGGAATTGGGACTTCCTAGTTAAACTTGAGAGGAGAGATCACATACCTTTTGGCTTCATTGGGAAGTGAGTGAAACTTGTCAAAGTAGAGGAGACTTCTTGTCGGACCTTGGGAGGAGCTTGTACAGTATCAAGGCACAGGTTGTAAAGTTCTTCTTTCATTTGAATTAATACAATCATATTCATTTTTCTCAACAAATTGTCTTATGTGGTTGGTTTCATAATCTCCTTGATCATTATGATGAATATGCTTTATGATATTGGATTTTCAGGTGCTATTTAATTTGTTTTCTTGTTTGTGTTTGCATAATTACACTTCAAGGAAGCTCATTTGGAGCGAGGCTTCCACAAACTTGCATTGGACTCAGGGTAGGCCTAAAACACTTGTTTGCCTTTGTTTTTGATTGCATGTTTAGAGAAAGATAGTTTTTGATTGGCTTGCTTGTCACTAGATATCTTTAGATACTAAGAAGGTCGATCTTGTCTGCAACCTGGACTCTTTCCGTGTGACACTACCTTAAGAGAAAATAAAGAACATAGTTCTATTTACAAGAGTCTAATCCATAGACAGGGGTTGCAGGGTGGCCACTAATTAGGGAGGACACAACTACAAGGCACCGAAAGAATAAAGGGGTCCTATACTATATCTCTTCATGTCCCCACATGCTCATTTTGTGAGTGAGGTGAGTAAGTAAGATAGAAAATTCCACCCCCTCCTCTGCACTAAATTCTAATATAATAAACCCAATTATTTGGAAATATAATAATCCCAAGTAGCAGGGCTTGAGATTGAAATATGTAACAAATTCATTGTTTTGTTCAAGTTCTCCATTTCAAAAATAAATAATAAATCTACAGATTGAATTCATATGTGTTGGTTCGGGTGGTATAACAACATATTTCAAAATCTTATATAATTTCTTTTCTTTTCCTTTCCCTTTGGTTAAGCATGCTTATGCAACCTTATTCAAAATAATTTTTTGGGTCAATATGAATACGAGTTTCATTTCTTTTGCGATATAAAATGGAGATTCTGGTTAAGAAACTAGAACCTTTCAAAGTGTTTCTCTCTCATAGCCATGATTTATTGCTTATATCTATCTATCTATCTATCTATCTATCTATCTATCTATATATATATATATATATATATATCAGGTCTTAAGCAACCGAAAAGCCAATCATTCTAAACTAATCTGAACTAAAAAGAGAGCTCTAGTTTGTGTGGCATTGGTTGGCCCAGGCCACAATAAGTGGATTTGGAGAAGTTCCAAAACCTTCTTCATTTGATCCAATCCATATGGGTATATGTTTAATCCTTTTAGCCCCATATATCTGTTGTGTTTGGGTGGTGTGGGACCTGACATAAAAAAGTTAGGTTAAGTGGTACAATAGGGGGATAACTACCATCAGGATAGTCGTTCTCACCGGAAGCACAGGTAGACACCTGTCAAGGGGAAAACCCATAGAGACAATACCAAAGGATAAAGTTAGAAGCTCCTATATATATCTCTTCCATTCTTTTGAAAAAACAAAGAGAGAGTGAAAGCCTTTTCTATCCAGTTAGTTCTAACTGGTGCAACTTGTTAGTGTAACTTGAAATTCAACTAGTAGCTAAACTCGTAGTGAAGTCCTATTTCATCAACTTGCTATGGGGTGTTTCCTTATTTGGCCTGGGCCTATGGAGGCTTATTTCCTAGATTCCTATTGAAAAACTATATAAGATAAAGGGAGCAGGAAACCCAACAGAACTACTACCAGCAGATACAACTTGCTATCCTTAATTCCAATCATAACACCCATTAGACATAGAAAGGAGATGACTATTTTATGGGCCCACCCATTGGAGATAAATTTTTTGTTACCCATTGCATAGAGTCCCCAAGCCATTTGACATTGCTGATAGTCACTCCTTGGCATAGTTTCTAGTCTACATATCACATCTATAAGTCTCACTTACGTTTTTTGTGACGACTAAAGGGAGGAGTGACCCTTAACAACGTTGTTTCATAGGGCCCAATTTCAAGGTGATAGGCTAGGTCATAGTTATAGCCTCTTCTATATATAATCCTTTGCTCTAAGGTTAAGAGAGATGGATCTATTGTCAAGCGCTACAAAGAACCCCACAATAAGGGAGTATAAGGGTAATCATTAGATCTGTGCATGTGACTAAGATAGGTCAAGATGCTTCTATTTTCCAAAATGAATTCATTTGTAAAGTCCATATCAATTGTGTGTGTCCCCTAAGCTAGCTCCATCGAATAAGCTATAGGTTTTGTCCATATAGGAAGAAGGAGGACTATAGCTCTTCAAGTTCATATTATTGTTCCAAGCCTATGGTCCAGACCTCCACAACTGACTTTAGATTCAGATGCTTCTAGTCAGCTAATTGGTGTTGGAAATATATTCCCTCCCATATCTACATAAGAATCACATCAATACATCCTTGCCATTCATTTTCTTTACTAGTGTAACCATTTTTGCTTTCTTCCATTGTCAGAACCTCTTTTTGATAGGTCTAATAAAAAACTATCATTGACGCATGAAAATGGAGTTTATTCTTACTGGAACATGTCATTTTAGGAAGGTTACCTAGTGCAAGACGTTATTGATTGAGGTTTGACCAAATCTGCATATATATTTTGAACTTGTCTATTTGAGTTAATAGCACCATTCCATAAGTACACCCCATTTGATGAATATAAAATCCAAATCTTCCCATGTTAGTTTGTTTCTGGTTGGGCATATTTCCAAAACATCCTATTTTTGATATTTTGGATTAAAAACTATGGAATCGATGAAACAAGACTTATTGTGGATCTAAAAATGACATTCTTGTTAATAAACCTAAGGGCTTTCACCCTCATCTTTCAATATTCTCTCTTTTCTCTTAACCTTTGACCTTTCATATAGTTTAAATATGATTCCCAGGTGTTGTTGCTCTAAGTGTTTCTCTAGGTGCTCCAATCTAGGTGTTTTGCAATGAGAGATAACGTCTCATCCATCGAGCAGTAGCGAACAACGATCCTCATTAGTATGGAAGTGGTAGCGATCATGCAAGGGTTGAACGTAGGAATTCCATGGTGTTCCTTATTTGCAAGGGTATTCATATGTAGGAACCAGTTTCATATCGGCAAGTCATGAAGGAAATTTTTGATTTATTGCCTTGTTCAGTAAGGTTACTCCTTAGGGTTAGGATTTCGATGATTGAGAAGCTCAACCAAACACCATGGTAAAATAACACAACCACGCCTTCATGGTCCACACATTATAATGGTGGGTATATGCCTAGGCCTATTTCAATTTAGACCTTTATTGTGATCCAACAAACACCAAATATTTTTGTGGATCAGTAACATGTCTAACATGAGTCTTGGGAAGATAATTCAGTAACTTAAGTCTGTGGTAAGTTGTTACATTCACAAACATAAGGGTCCTTGTTAAGATGGAGATTTATTTCCCATTAGGGTTCCACATCTGATAGGACCAGCATGAGGTTCCATTATCGAGAGGGTAAGGTAGGACATGAATGAGGTTAAAAATGGAGAGTAGTTAGTGGCCTTATGACGTTAGGTTTCACAACGATAGGGGTTGGCACTATAAATATACCACATGAATGAGCCCATGTAATTACATCATCATCATGTTGTTACATCTATCATGAGAGTCTATTGGGAGATTATCCATAAAGCAGAGACGTAGTGAAGCTTAGTCCCTGAACTCTAGCAAAGAAATGTGTTTGTGTAATTCCCTAAGATTATTTTGTCATTGCATGGAACATTTACCTTGTCTTGGGTTACTAGTAATCATCATATTAAAGAGGTAGGTGATCTACTTAACACCCACCCATGGTTTACTCCACAGGGAGAGTCGTGTATACACGTTCACATCATATGGTCCCATAATATGTGATATTGCATGCATATTTTTCAAATTGTCATGTTCTATTTATTATCTGTATTATTCCATTCATATCGTCATAGCTCCATGAAATGCCCTATAGTTAGGGCTCTATATTTAGTTTTCCTTTCATCTATTAGTCCATCTAAATAAGCTTTTAGAAAACTATCTTATTATTCACTTAATTCCATGGACCACACTATGCCCCGCCTTAAACCAATTATTCTATAAACATATTGTTATATGGTAAGTCGTGCCAGGTGTAATGCCAGTATTCAATTGAAGTTAGAACATATGATATTTGCATCGATACATCCTTTCCATTGTTGTAAGAATTTTTTAACTATTCCCTAACATTTCACCAGCCTCTATGAATAAGACAATCCTACAAGGAGGATGTGCATCTTTAACTCTACATACATCTCTACATAAGGGAATGTTTCTTCTACTTGGACTTGATTGATGGAATACCTGGTTTGGAACAAGCACAAATATGAAGTTTTTATCTTATAGGTTATGAATGCCCCTACACCTAGGCCCACTTAAACAAATATTAAAGAGAATAAAATGCCCATTTCACAACTTGAATCCAAACCACTTCTGCTCAGACGCAGGCATATGTTGTAAATTTATTTTCTTTTAGGTCATGTTAGCTAGATCTGGTATGGCACCAAAACCATGACAGTATGAGGTTCCACCACTACCATTAGTGTACCACTACACTATCAAGTGAACTGAGTTAGGTTGTGTTGATGGTACTGGACCTACCAACATGTAAGGGGATCTCCCCAATAAGAAGTCCCAATTAGACCTCAGACCGTTTGGTGCAGGTGTCCCAGCAATGGGTCATATAACAATGCCTTGACTGCGATTTCGCACAAAGGAAAGTAAGATAACTCTATTGGTAGCAAGGATGTGACAATTGTAGTGATTCAAGGAAGGTGCATAAGAGGTTCTAACACATGTGGGTTGAGATGAGTGTGCCCCTTCACAACTTGTAACAGTACTCGGATGGGAAGGGAACATACGAGTGAAGATGCATCACAAGCTGGAAAATAATTCAGCTGGAAATCCAAAGTGATGGTTAAACCAATCAACACAATCAGAAAGATTCATACATGCTCATACAGAACAGTCCATACATGTGTGCATAAGAAAGAAAATACATATGCCATTAGGAGTAAACAAGATAGCTAGAATTCAATACAACATATGCATGAAATGTTTTGGCTCTTATTATATAAAGAAGTGTAAGTTCCAGTCATACAATACATCCATGTAAAACTGCTATCCCTAATAGTGGAACGTTATAGTCACATCTGCCTGCTCCTCCCAAGAGATGAACTAGCTCCATGCAGTGAAGAAGCCAAGGTGCATTACAATATTGTCCAAGCTCTCTCCAAGATAGTCTTATCGGAAGCTTGGCTTACCAAAATCCAATACAATAAGTTATCAGGTTCTAACTATAGAAAAGGGTGGGGTGACCCTTGACATTCCCCTTTGTGACAGTTCATCTACCCTCATGACTCTTCGTCTACTCTATGATTGTTACATCCAACTATTGACACTTGAACTTCCACTTGACCTGATGTTACATTACAATGCACATGTGCTCATGTGAAACCAAATATCTTGAGAAAGCCATGCACGACATCACTGGCACATGATCCATTGAGGTCAGACCAACTTTTTGACATGCTTCTGATGGTGAAGGTGGTGAGTTGATGCCAAGATTCATCATCCGTGATGGTGTGCATGCACCCCATGGTGACATCTTCCTAAAACAAACTCTTGCCTCCGTTGCAACCAGTGCATTGGTTTGGCTCCTTCATCCAACTTGTCTGCTACCATGTGCATGGTATTCTTGGGTGCAACTGAACCGGCAACACATTGATGCATAGTTTCCATTCTGATCTTCAAGTGTGTGATGGTGGTCATGCACATCAACTTGCCAAAGTACATGTTCAGCTCCAGTTGGACTTGCCTCTTGTCATCATCTTGGTGAGTGTGCTGAATGGGTTGGATCGCATGTGTGCGCACAATGACATGTATGCTGATGAATCCCTTACATGCGATCAACAACACTTCTCACCATGTCTGCCCCGTGCCAGCTGCTGCGATGGATATTTAACATGTACGGGCGCAATTTCATCTGTGAGTGCATGTTGTTCCCACTATTGTTCTTGTTCCTGTTGCAACTCATTCATCTGTCTATGCAACTTCATGTTCTTTCCTTAGTTGTTGCTTCAGCACATGCAAATCCTTATTTGTTCCATTCTCTGTCTTCATGCGATATTCATGTCATGTCGTTACCTCATAGCCTAATTCTCCAAATTTGCTTTCACTATCAGTGGATCTGCTTGAGCTCACAACTTTGTTTTGCCTCTATGTTGTCAACAACCTTCGTTTTGCATTCGTTGCATTTGTTGCATTCGTTTTATTCGTTGCATTTTTTGCATTCGGTATGCTGCCTTCAATTGCTGTTGATGATGCTTCTCATTGTGATAGTACTGTTGTCATATCTTAATGTCCTTGTCTACGAAAAACTTGATATCTTCATTAGTAGGCAAGCTCATAGACATTTGATCGACTGCATCTCCAGGTGTGCTCTGAACGGTGTCTTCAGTTGTACTCTCTTGGAAACCATTGTACCTATACTGCTGAGAGGCAGATGAACACCTACAATACCTAGAGACATGGAAACACTCATGGAAAGCAATATGTCAGTCAAAAACCAAAATGAACTTGAGAACTGACTTGCAACATACCTGTGTCACTGATCATGAACGTTGCACAATTTCGGTAGGGAGGTCAGGAGACTAACTGCCAAGACTACATAAGGCACAATTTAGGCTAGTGGGAGACTGACTGACTATTGAAACTATGCAATGCACCATCCAATCTGGCTGTTGACTATTGGAAGTGCGCAATGCACAATATCAGTTGGTAGTGGCTGCAGGCTCAGTGACTGCATTGTGTAATTTTTTGGGCCAGTAATAATTGTCCCTTAGAAATGTGCAAAACAGACCTAGAGGACTATCTGTGGGAAGAAATACACATTTCCTAAGAGGAAGATAGAGCCTTCCCTCTCAAGATCGCATAATGTTGTCTTGGTGAGGCTCTTGGTGAGGGAGAGTCTAGGCCAGGGCTACCCACACTCGTTGACAGGAAACTAAAAGGAAATGTGGTGACAAAGGACACCATGCTCAAGCTCAAACTTTAGGGCTCCTTGAGAAAGACCACGACAGTACTGCAGCTAGCAGACCGCTCCACCTTGACCCTGAATGAATTATGGAGGATGTGATGGTCTCCAGTGATTCTTGGGAGTACCCTACTGATTTCTTATTTCTCCAGTTGAAGGAAAAGATCACTAGGTATCCTCCTATCCTAGGAAGACCTTGGTTGGCCACTGCTGATGCTTACATCAGTTGTTAAGCTAAGAACATGACCATCA
The DNA here is from genome assembly GCA_000404065.3 of Pinus taeda. NCBI lineage: Eukaryota > Viridiplantae > Streptophyta > Pinopsida > Pinales > Pinaceae > Pinus > Pinus taeda. Next base: position 13,250 of record APFE030323494.1, read on the forward strand.
TGAATGGGCATATGTCCAAGCAGCTAATCCTATACCATCCTGCCCAACCCTCGCTAGAACATAATCTACCTCTTTGGTTGGACGAGGAGGATGAGGATGAAGTCTATTCTACACCACTGTGTGTAGTAGAAACTATAATGGGGGGAAAACCACAAACTGAGCACGATATCATTGAAAATTTAATTCATAATCCACCCCCCAGTATTTTGCCATTAGAAGATCTAGTGAAAGAAATCCAGGACAATCCCTTAACTGATCTTTGTGTGGCTGACCCAACCTCTCTCTGTGTTAAGAATATAGAGTTCGGCCCAGAAAGAACCTTGAAAATAAACTCATCCCTATCCACTTCCCAGGAGAAGGAACTGTGCAGCTTATTGAGAAAACATTTAGATGCCTTCGCTTGGAGTTATAAGGAGATGAAGGGAGTGCACCCTTCAGTTTGTACTCATCATTTATACGTTAAGGAAGATTGCAAACTATTCAAGCAGCCTTAAAGGAGGATGAATCTAGCCCTTAAAGACATTGTTAAGGAAGAATTGTAGAAATTACTAGATGCAGGATTCATCTACCCCATCTCTGATAGTGAATGGGTCTCTCCTTTGGTGCTAGTGCCAAAGAAAAATGGTAAGTGGAGAATCTATGTCGATTATCAGGAACTAAGCAAAGCCACTAAAAAGGACCATTTTCCTTTTCCCTTCATAGATTAAGTGTTAGATGGTATCGCAGGGAAAAAAAAATTCTCCTTCCTAGATGGGTTTAGCGGGTACAACCAAATTCAAATCAGCCCAAAAGACCATGATAAGACCACTTTCACTTATCCTTGGGGTACCTTTGCATACCGGGTCCTTCCTTTTGGTTTGTGCAATGCTCCAACCATTTTCTAGAGAGCAGTATTGAGTATATTTTATGAACTGTTTCATGATGCAGTGGAAAGATATATGGATGATTTTACTCCTTATGGTTCTAAATTTCAAGAAGCTTTATCTAACCTAGGAAAATTTTTGGACAAGTGCATTGAAATGAATCTGTCCTCAGTCCGAAAAAATGTGAATTTTTGATGACTGAAGGAACCGTGCTAGGTCATGCAATCTCTCAACAAGGATTGCAGGTGGACCCCAACAAAATTGCCATCATCCAAAGGGTCCCACCTCCTCAAAAGGTGATAGATGTTTGAAGTTTCCTATGCTTACGGGGATATTATAGAAGATTCATTAAATATTTCAGTAAGTTAGCCTCTCCATTGTTTGGTATTTTGGGAAAAGATGTCAAGTTTAGATGGACTGAAAATTGTCAAGAAGCCCTAGATACCTTGAAAAGCAAACTTATGATTGCCCCAATTTTGAGAGGCCCAAATTGGGCCCTACCTTTCCACATTCACATAGGTGGCTTGAACAAAGCAATAGGAGTAGCCCTGGGACAAATTGATGAAAGGTTACCTTATGCCATATACTTTATAAGTAAAAACTTGTCAAAGGCAGAGTTAAACTACATAGTAACCAAGAAGGAACTCCTAGATATAGTGCATTCCCTAAATAAATTTAGACATTACATCACAGGCTATCAATCCTTTGTACACACTGATCATGCTACAATTAGGTATTTAATGAATAAACTAGATGTAAATGCTCGTATTATTAGATGGTTTCTTTTACTGCAGCAGTTTGATTTAACGATTGTTGATAAGCTTGGTAAAGAAAATGTTGTTACTGAATTTTTGTCTTGAGTCAATTCACCTACAGGTGAAGAAGGAATGGTGGATGATCAAATGCTGGATGAACACCTATTTGCTATCTCAGTACTCTCTCCATGGTTTTTTGATATAGAAAATTACTTGGTTTTTGCATAGTTCCCGCCACACCTGTCCTCAAAAAAGAAGAGCAAGATCGTGAGGAAAAGCAGCCCTTTCACTTGGATTGGGGGAAATCTCTTCAAACTTGTCCCAGATCAGATCTTGAGAAGATGTGTCAGGGAGGAGGAATTTTTTGACATTCTCCTAACTTGCTATGACGGGCCTTGTGGAGGCCATTTTGCAGCAAAGAGGACTGCCTTCAAAATCTTGGAAGCAGGCTACTATTGGCCCACTTTTCATCAAGATGTGAAGAGATATACCAGCCAAGGTGATCAATGCCAAAGGATTGGGAAACCTACTCCAAAGGATGATATGCCCATGTAAACTCAAGTGACCTTTGAGCCATTTGAGAAGTGGGGCATGGAATTTGTGGGTCCTATCAACCCTCCTTCAAAACAGAGGCAATACATCATTGTATGCACTGATTATCTAACAAAATGGGTAGATACAAAAGAAATCAAGGCAGAAACAAAGGAAAAAGTAGCTGAGTTTTTAAGAGAAAACATATTCTATAAGTTCGAGTATCCAAGAGAACTGGTTATAGATCAAGGCAATTAGTTCACTTCCAATTTGATTGAAGACCTGCTCATACATCATAAAATCAAGCACAATACTTCCACCACTTACCATCCACAAGCCAATGGGCAGGTGTAAGTCACTAACAGAGCTTTGGAAGGAATTCTGACCAAGGTACTGTGTAGCAACATAAAATATTGGGCGGATAGACTAGTTGAGGCCACTTGGGCCTACAACACAACATGGAAGACCACCATAGGGTTCACACCCTATGAACTGGTCTATGGGAAGAAGGCTTTGATATCAATAGAATTTGAATACAATACACTAAGGATGGTAGCTTAGCTATACCTATACCTCATTCATGTATAGAGGGAAAGGCTACTCTTGCTGAATGGATTGGATGAACAAAGATTGTAGGCCCTTCTCCACACAAAGGTACTTCAGCTTAAAACGAAAATATGGCATGATAAAAATACTAGGGAGAAGAAATTCCAAGAGGGAGATTGGGAACTGCTCTATGATTCAAGGTATAAAGATTTTAAAGGCAAGCTAAGGACAAGATGGCTAGGACCCTACACTGTGGGAAAATGCAATGACAATGGTTCAGTTCTGATTAGAACCATTGATGAGGAAGCCATCCCCATGCTTGCCAATGGACATAGGTTGAAACTTTACAAGAAGTCCCTCTCCAAGTGAGAGTTCATTGAATATCTAAATAAGACAGTGTTGGTAGTGGAGTAGGTCTTAGCCTCCACTCCGCCCACTCACTGAAGAAGTAGAAAAAAATAAAATAATAAGGACTTAAGTGAAAACCTCCATGAGGCACTTGAGTCCCATCATTGGGCTGAAAACCTCTTTTGAGGTGGCCTAGTGATGACAAAAATAGAAAAAAGAGAAAGAATAAGATCCCTGAGTCAAAACCTCCCTTTAAGATGCCCAGGGTAGGAAATTAGGGTGAAAACCTCCTTGAGGCGCCCTAGTTGTCTTTCAAAAAAAAAAAGAGAGAAAAAAGAAGAAGAAAAAAACAGAAAGAAGGAAAAGGAAATTGACTTTTAATGTACATTGTAGGTTACAGGTGGACCACAGGAGTAAGAGAAGATGCCACTGGGCCTATTTCATATCCCCCACACTCTTCTCCTTCATTTTTGATCTTCATTCTACCTCTCTATGTTTTTCTGAAGACTGTGTATCCTACAAGAGGCCCTGTGTGTTCTACAGGAGGCTCCTATAGAAATCACAGAAAGCTCGAAATGGGTTTTAAAAATAGTTTGAGGAGTTGGGGAATTTTATGAAGATTATGTAGGCCCTCCTACAACTATCCACCATCCTGGCCATCCATTCCACACCTGCACCACCTCACCATCATTGATTTCTTTCCTTCCTACTAAAAAAAAAACACAAAAACTAGTTTTTAGGAAAAAAAACAAAAACTAAAAGGAACAACACCTCCAAATCTCACCTAAAGCTTGCCAAATACCTCTCCATCACCATGAGTGTCTCTGGTAGCATCCTCACAGCTCCTAGCACAAGAATCTACTAAAGATTTTAAAGGGAGAAGTAGCTACAGGAGCTCTTGGAGGATTTCTTGTAGCAGCCGATCCCCTTAAAATCAAGCCACAACAACAAAATAGTTGTAGCCATAGGATTGAAGAGGATGTCTGAAGCTAGATCCAGCCAGAGGGTACGTGCACAAATCAAAGAAGGCACACATCAGGGAGCAGAAAACATACAACAAATGAGATACATGCATGTAACAACTGAAATACAAGCATGCAATAACAGAGGAACCAAGATGCACCACAACACGAAAATTCGACTTGTAGGTAAGTGTCTAACCCTCTCCTCTGTTGCATCTGTATAATTCAAAAATATGCATAAGTGAATGAGATAGTTAGAGCTGAAAGAAAAAAGGTGGCGAGTTAACTGGCCACCCTCATCCAATTGACTACGCTCATTCGGAGATGCCACCACACGTGTGCCTAGTCAACTCACAGAAAATCCAAAGGATAAGTAGTGGAGGGTATACAAACTCCGATGCAATGATGGGAAGTGATTGCAGGAAGGAGTCAGGAGGAGTCATGATGACAAGGCAGTGGGTACCAACGGTCCAAATATGGCAACGTACCTTTTTTCCAGCTCATCCCATTACCAGAAATATCTCAAAGAAGACATAAGTACTCCTCCTCGAAACTCCTTCACCACCTTTTCTTCCATTTCATCCTCGTCCACTTAGCTACAACAAGCTTTATACCACCTCCATAACCTCAAAACTATCGTTCTCTATCATTTTCAGCCATCCTTCTGCTATCAGTGTTCCACATGAGTAGTAATAGGTTCTACTGGAGCAGTAACAGGTTCTATAGGAGCACCTACAACCAGTTCTACAGGAGGGGCAGTAAACAATTTTTAATGAGGAAACACAGGGTTTTTGCTTAAATTATGGCTCGAGGAGGTAGGTTTTGTATAGACCCAGCTTGAGTATTAATATTTACAAGAAATGATACAATTTTGAGGAGGAATTAAGCCTGTAGAAGGAGAGGAATTACATAAAAGCATTTTTGCTTGTTTTCTTTAAAAAAACATAGTTTTTCTCGTTTCTTGTTTCTTCAAATTTTTTTGTCTCCATCTCTACATGGGGGTTTCCAAAAGGGTATAAGCAAAATGATAGCAGGATTCATGAGGAAGGAACCCAAAAATTTAGTCAAGCTCCATGAACATCCCGAGGTGGTAGCCATTTTCACCAGAGAAAATTGGATGCCATTTTTCGAAAAATTTTGAGGGATTGATGAAGACGTGGCTCACGAGTTTTCCCTTACTTTGGTACCTCGCTCAAAGACCCATACCACTACTACTTTTAGAGGTCTCACCATGGAAATCACCCAAGAATTCATTAGTAGAGTTACCAGCCTTCCCCTTGGATTACCTTGGAGAAAAGATGAAAAGCCAATGGGACAAGTTGCCAAGAAAACCTTCTTCAAACCAAATTAACATCCTGTAGATGACAAAAATGGAATTAGAAGAACAAGCATACCTTACACTTGTGATGAGGTTAGTTACCAAATCATCCAGTAAATTTCCTGTGAAGGGAGGTATATAATAGTTTATGGCTACCATTTTTAGACTTCTCCATGAGCTGAGATATGGCATGGACACTCCCAAACCCCAAAAACTCAGCATCCTCTATTTTCTCCTGCAGTCCCTTATACATTCCAGCATTAAGTTAAAGGTAGGAGGTCCAGATCAATTAGCTCACCATGGGTTAATTAAATTGATAGTGGAAGAAACCCTCCACACCTTCACAATCCCCATAGCATGGGAAATCTTCAGAAATATGACAAGAGAAGATGATATAAAGGCCCTCACATATGACCACAGTCCTTCTGAAAGTGAGGGGGAAGAGCAGCAAGGGGAAGAAGCAGAGAAAACTAAGGAACAAACAGAGGAGGAAGACACCAAAACGGAGAAGGACGAAAATAAACTAGAGGAGGAAGAAACCAAAATAGAGCAAGAGGAAACAAAACCAACAGAGACAGAGAAGACAAAAGGAGAGGAAAAAGGGGTAGAAAAGACAGAAGTGTCTCCCAAGACCCTAAAAAGGGAGGTAGTAGTTGTTCTTGTTACCCTTAGCACCCGAGTTAAACCCAAGCAAAAGAGGAAGAGGTGAACATCAATGTATTTCAGGGCTCGGAAAAGCATAAGGATAAAAATAGGGAAACCAGAGCCATCTTCAATAGTGCCTATTATAATTAAAGATTCACCCACTATCAAAAGGGAAGAATCTCCCTCTAAAACCCCCATCACATATGAAAGAGGAAGTCCCAGATCTTCCACCTAGAAGGAAAGAGTGCAACTACAGGACTCAAAAACAGCTCTACATGAGGCACAAACTGTTCTACATGAGACCTTAACTAAGCTACAGGAGACCGAAAAACTTGAGAAAAGGGTAGAAGAATAGCCAAAGGGGGAGGACGAAACAACAGAGACTCAAGAACCTAACCCCCAACCTAGTTTGGGCTCTTACTACAATCTTCTTGAGGGGGGGAAATCATTCCACAGAAATTTGCAGTCCCACTTTTCTTTGAGCTGGAGAAAGAAGGAATAAGGAACTATAGATGGATGCAAATTGCCAAATACAAGGGGGTAGAGGATATTAGCCACATGGAGAACTAGCTTAGAGAGATGGGTAGGGAATTAAGTGTTGTAAGACATAGAGAGGCAATCAAAAGAACTCACATGGAAACAAAAAATGAGTTGCTAAGAAGACAGCTGCAAAAAAAGGAAACAAAAATGGCATGCATGTCTAGTTGGTCTATGGAGGCACTGCAGTGTAGAACACCAACAAAATCATATGGAGTATACCTCAAGGACTAGTGGCTACAGTTTCAGATAAATACTTTGGCACAGAGAGGCACAATGCCTTTTGAGGATTACAGACAGGTCATGGACCTATGTGACCAAGTTTAGCAGAAGAAAAGGAAAAGATAGCAGAGTTCTATTTGTATAACATGGCCCTCACTGTATGAACCTATGGGATCCCAATGCTAGGCTAGGGGACCTGCAGCTAATGGCCATGGCCTCATGGATGAATCATGATGAGAAAAGGGCAACATAAATAAAAAAATTGATGGCAAAAGATCAAAATGAACCCCTAATGATCAGAGCTAAGTAATCAAACCCCATGGCTCTCATTAGTACACACCCGATGCTTAAAAATATTCCTCAAAGTGCCCCTAAGTATATCAATGATTAGGCTCAGGCCATTGCACATTTTGAGGACATGGAGAGATTAATTGGAGATGATTGTATTCATGCTTTTATGTGGAGGTGGAATACACTGCCACATAGCTTGCAGATAAGGGAGTATCACTCCCCAACAAGGATGAAAGAAGCATTAAGGAGAGTGCCACTATATAAGCACTCTATGCAGAGTTTGAAGGTCAATTGGATTGGCCTCAAACTAAGCCCCCTATTGCTGCTAGGACTGCTAGAGGGCAGAAAAAAGGAAGAAGAACAACAGCAGTGGGAAGAAGTGGATAGAAAGGCAGGATTACATGATAAAGAAGAGGATCTCACATCGGAAGCATGGGATTTCAAGGAGGCCATCAGGGCCATCAAAGATGAGGAGGTGGACTAGTTTCTTAGAGGATGAGCAACACATTTAGTAGGGGGGTGATGATGAGCCCCATAAATGGGTAATTATATGGGCTCATTTTTCCTCCTAACTTAGCTTAATCCACCATTATCATTAGTTTACTGCATGTTTTTTATTATGTTTATGATAATAGAGTGAGTTGGGTTGGTCATTATTCCTTGAAGTGTAATGTGTGCTCAATGCATATTTTTGGTCAATTTTGGAGACAAAGTCAAAGATTTAATGAACATTTGGCAGCAAATATTCGAATAAGATAATGGAGAGGATTTATAGGAGGGTGCCCCCTCATTTATGACTCCCTACTTCAAATTCTCCTTCAGAAATCTTGGAGCACAAGCATCCACATCAATGCACCAAAGAGGCAGCAGAGCAAGTGGAGGATAACTACTGTCTGTCTCAAGTTTTGGGAGCCAAGCCTCACTGATTTTAAGGGAGCTATTGGGAATTCTAGTTGTATAAGTAGAGAGGCCTAGGGCCTCATTAGGTTGTTGAATATTAGTCAAAATTTCGAACTTTTGTTGCAGTTTTTCTCTGCTCAACTTCGAGCTTACTTTCGTGGACAATTTCATGTAATCTTACTGTTATTTTGATAATTAAGATGAACTTGTTGTTGATCTAGCATTGAGTCTTCTCATAGGGCTAAAGATCTTGGGTTAGGGCTTAATCCAGGTAGCCAAACACCTCCTTTTTTGGATTTATATGTTTTGTTTCAGTTTATGAATTCATTGTTGTTAGATAGATTTCTTTCTTGGTTAAGGATAGGTTACTTTTGGTGATTTAAAAGGTTGTTTCCATTTCAGTTTGCTATAGTAGGTTGAATAGTGGTAGGAAAGAGATACAAAAAGGCCATCAACAACAGAGCCTTGGCCTCCTTTCCTCCCTTTGGAACCATGAATTGAGGCCAAGACCCTCTTGCTTCCATAAAAAACACATATCTGCCTTTTCCATAGGATTTCTAGTGTTGTAGTTTGTTAGAAGGTTAATGCTTTGTTGTAGATCCATTTCACCATGCTCATTTCTATCTTTACAATGAATTTCCTTCCATGCTTCCTTTCGATATAGCATTTTTCAGCATTTGCTTTCCTAGATCAAAATTTAGTTTAGCTTGATGCAATGTTCTGTTTTTTTGGTGTAGCTAGTTCCTTTGCTTGCTTAACCTCAGTGTTTGATTTTCAATTCTCTGGTAGTACATCTCTACTCACCATAAATCAAACAATCAACCACCACCATCTCTCTTTGATCTATGTTCCATAGGTCATCCAAAGTCACTCACAAATCTGCCTTAATTTTCTGCACTTTTCTCATAAACTTTCCTTTCCTCTTTGAACAAGTCCAACCATATTTCTCTTCCCTAATCCCTCTTGATGAATCCTAAACACCTTAACACATCCTCCTAGCCATCAGCTACCCTTTCCACCTATTTTCCTACCTTCAAAACCTCTAAAACAACTCTCGGAATCCTTGTGTAGACCTCCTATAGATCCCATGCATCCTCCTGTAGATTTTCCTGTAGGTGTCTTTTTGAAGTCCGATTGCAGGAAAAGCCTCCAAAAGGTCACTAGATACCTCCTAGGACCCATCCACACCTTCCTACACCTCTGCAAACTCCAAAGTCGCCCTCCATCGCCACCTAATCACTGCTACATTCGCAAAAATATAAATTACATGCATGACAATTTCACCTAAAAATACATAAAAATCCAAAAAGATGTTTTTTTCTCATTTCCTTCTAGAAATAGCTTGAGTAGATGTTGTTTGCTTCCTAGATTAAGTAATAGCATTCATTTCATGGTTTTTCATCTCTCTTTCTGCAAAAATAGGATTAGTTGGTTAATTAGGGTTTGCCAGGTTTACTTTTCATTTTAGTCTTCTTTCTCTTTTTGCAAATAGAGTAGCCTTTGTAGAGTAAGCTTTCCTTTCCTCCATCACATATAACGCTTCTTCTGGAATTCATAGAAGTTGGCTTGAGCTACTAGTCATCTTGTGCTAGCTGACCAAGTGACAACCTGCAGTAAGAACTAGTATTTGTGCATACAGCACCGTCGCTTCCAAGTTTGTTACGAACTATCAGGTTGATAAAAGTAAAGTAGGAAGCCCAAGAGTTGCCGCACTATTGCTGCAATACTGGTGCTCACCAAGGCTACAGTTGTCGAGGCTATCCATGACATGCTAGCAGAAGTGTGTGGGAACCCAGATATGTCAGAGGAGAACATCAATGTTAAGACTTCAGTTGTAATCTCTTCTTGAGCTAATATAGATGCAACTATCCAATTATTTCCTACATGAAATTTCATCTCACATATTTATGGCTTAATGTTTCTTGACCTATTAAGTAGGCTGAATGGAATTTGTATGTTATCACATTTGTTGCTTGTTGTTGTTTACTTGTTTAAGGTGTTTGAAGGAAGGAAATAGATGATAGTTGGAGCGAGGAACCAAAGGATGGAAAAGGATGAGACAGTTGTTTAGGATCAATTATAAGAAGGATGAAGATTAGCATGGATGAAGAAGGTGTAGATATTTTAAGGTCAATTCTTGTAGATTATATCATCTCCATTATAGCTTAAACCCACTTAGTTGGATAATTCTTGGAAATAGCTTTCTGATGGCATATTTAGCTTTGCAAATGGCCTTTTAGTTTAGGAGTTACAGCTAGTTGAAGCATACAAAAAAAAAGGGCAGTTAGTTCAGAGCTTAGGCATATTTTAGATTGAGTTCAAGACTTAGGTGATTTGGGTCTAGTCAGAGGTCATGTCGCGCTATATAATTATAGAAGAGTTAGGATTAGGCCAAATTGGGAGGTGGGCCTAGTCGAGCCTAAGGAAAGTTAGCTTCTGCAACAAAGCTTGGCAGTGGAACTCAGTGTTGACCCCTGATCCCTAATATATGTGGTTCCTTATATCTAGTGTGGTAGATGATGTCAACTCAACATACATGGAAGTGTACCTATGGAGGACCAACAGAATTTCAGTTGGGCGAATGTGGCAGAGATAATGTAGGAGAGGCAAGTGCAGAGTTTTAACGCAGGAGGACCCCACCTAATAGGTTAAATGGCATGCATGTTCTAAGGAAGATTAAGCACCCCAATTCCCCACTGATGCAAGAATTTTTTGGGGTTCCACAAGTTGACCACTAACATGTAGAGGGGGTCGTGTAGATATCGTTCATCGCCAAATTGATGACGGAAGTGAATTGCGCTACCCCCGCCCCCCCCCTCAAAACCACAAACAACCTAAAGGGGGTGCACGAACCATAAGTGGTTTTGTGACCATGGAGGAAGGCTAGGAAATGTGGTAACAGGATACTAGTTGGGACCCATATAATTTTATAAATGAAAATGGCACAAAACCGAGCATTGGGACACCTTCTCTCCATTATCTTACAAAAAGACAGGTGGTGCAATATGATTGTCTTACAGTGATGACCAAGGTGCATAGGTCAATGATGACATCATAAATGATGTGGTCGAATGAGAGGTGGAGACAGGGCAGGTTTTTTTGGCCTTTTTGGGTAGCCAAGTGGGCCATTTCTGAGTGACACATGTCACCACTCACATAGCAACACGTGGCATATGTGATGTTAGCATGGCATCATCCTTCTAGTAGGACTCCAGAAGGTTTGAATGACGTGCAGTAGAGATCAAGAGTGTTGGTTGGGCATCAGGTGGACATGGTCATGTTAGAGCCAACTAAGCTTGGAACTATAATGATTGGATTATGGTTGCAGCGGGAGGACCCCACTGACATAGTTAAGGCTACAAGATGAAAATGAGGAACTAAACTAGCTAAACAAGAATAATCACCTCTATGAGGCTACACGTAAGGAAATCCTTTGAATGAAAGAAATAAAAGGTTATCCCAATTGAGAATACCTTAACCATCTCAAATTTGAGGGAAGAAAATAGGCTATAATGTAAGCCTATCCATGAATTACTACTTTTCACCTGACATTGGAAAATCTAGGTCCAGGGAGGTTGTAAAATAAATTTCCAAGGAAAGTATTGAAAAATACTCTTACTTTACGAATCAATATCTTGCCATAAATTATGTAATGAATGGGTTCTATGCTTGCTATTTTTGAACCTGTGTACACTAAGGTATTTAGAAATGTACTCAACCATTGCCCTATACCACCCAATAGGAATTGAAAGGTATCTTTTAAGTATTGACTCATATGATTTTTGTAACTAGGAAGTTGCTTGAACAATGACTTCATTAAGTGGGCTAAAATAGTGGTGGCATAGACAAAGAAATAAGTATTATGCTTTTACATGCTAACTTAGCTTTACATTCACGTATTGACTTGTATCATGTTGCAGGGATAACATAAAGAGAGAGAAAATAAGCCATAACACCATAGATCACTTGGTGAAGTGTTCCTTGCGGAAAGGCTTGGAGATAACTATGGCATGGTTTGACAAAGGGGAAAAGGCGGGACTAGAAAGCTAGAAATTCCTTGAGTATTTATGTGGTACCTTCGAAATAAGGAGAAAAGAAAAAACTTTTCATTAGCAAGTTTTTTGGTTTCTTTATAATATAATGAAAACCAATCACTTCAGTAACTAATAGGGCCAAAGAAATAAGTCAAGTAGTGCCTCCATAACGTAATACCCAAAAGACATAAATCCATAGAAGAAAGCCCTAGGAAAGTCTTTGAATCGACCTAAATTGAATTGGTGGGGAAGTGTTTCTATCACGTATTTACTTGTCTGACTTCAGTAACTAGCTAAGGCAAGGAGATAAGTAAGTGCATAAAGACAAGGAGAAATCTACGAGGGCGTTCTCCTAGTATATAATAAGGGCCTCATCACTCAAAGAAGAAGGGTCGTTCGGAGGCTTGCCCCTTGCGCAAAGTACTTGTATAAGCCATAACATTAACCTGTGTGGATGGATAAACGTATGTTTTATCATGGGCACTGTAAGTCGCTATGTGTTTGATTTCTCGAGCATGATTATAGGTGAAGAGAGGCACAAGGAAAAAGCATGACCAAATTAGAATCGATTAAGAATTAGACAAGACAACAATTTTATTCAGACAAGCCAAGAAATTAGGATCGTTTAAAGGTATGCATTAAATTAAATTAGGTAGTGTTATTAGGAAGGGTTGGAACTTTGTATTCCCCCCCACCCAACCCCCACCCCCCCCCCCCCCCCCCCCCCCCCCCCCAAATATAATAATAAGGTTTTATACCCGATTATTTTATTGTTGAATTCCTTCGAAGGCATTATGGGACCTCAGAAAATAACCACCTCCTTGGAGTGATGGGGGAATGGGCTTTAGGCATTTGATAGAATCTTATGCCCACACAACCTAGATATGTTTTATAATTCACACTTGAAATTTTTTTAGTCTTTCCCTTATATTTATCCGCACCCACTTGTAGACCTAGAGCTAGAGACCTAGAATGCACGTTGTCAATGAGTCGATCATCATGAAACATACCTTTGGAAAAAATCCCCTAGAGGATTCCACGAGGATTGGATGGAGGATAAAACCCTTACCTTCTTTATACAATACATCTCCCACAACTTGTATATATGTAGCCCTCCCTAGACTTGCACCAAGTGGGTCAACCATAGAAATCATTTGAGCCCTCATAAGATTTCATGGAGGAACTTACCAACAACCCAGTAATTTGACTAGAAAGATTAGGATAGGACATTATCTTAATACCCTTACCTTCTTCATTCTACCCACCTAACACATTTTCTCTTTAGGAAGCTGCCCTAGCACCATGCTTGAATGAGAATTCTAGAAATACCTTTATCCATATCACATACGATAAATTATGTGATTGGGATCAGGAGGTTCATGATACCTTACCTCGAAAAACCTATACACCTCCCTGAAAGACCTTTCTCTTATAGCTGACCCTATACACATCCTGAAACAAGAATGCTAGAAGAAGACTATTTGATGTTCCAGATTAGATCGGGTTAAAGTCCTTCTTTTCCATCTTATTTAGGAATTAATCTTATAATGTATATAATCTTACCACTTTTCCTTTCTCTTAGAATCACTTGGATTGGGTCAAATCAAGATTTCATTGGCCAACCTTGAAGTCCACCCATAAGAGTTGTACCTTATGGATGGGGACATTACATTCAACCCACCCTTCTTACTCTTACCTATTTAGTATAGAAACCTAGGATGAGGGAGTGATGGAGGGGAGGATGCCCACCCAGGACTTTGAAGTAGCACCAGATTATTAATTGAATTGAATGGATTAAACATCTCCCAACATGCTTTTAGCAATACACTTGCATATAGAGAAATGCACATTTGATACCACGCGGGGACTATGAACATGTTTTATAGCTATAAAAGAGTATTTCATATGATTTTCATTCTTTTGGGGGCTTTATATATTTCTCAAGGTTGCATCTAGTTACTGAAATCAATCTAATTATATATTTAATTATGCTTTCATGAATTAGATGTTACATTTCACTTTAGCAAAAAATGCTTCTATTATATATGTAATTATGCATTTCTTCTAGTCATGAATTATATATGTGTCATACCAAATTTGGTGTGATTCAAAGGTTGAAAGATCTATAGCAAAGTAGTATACTTACTAAAGTGACCAAATCTAAGTAGGAATACTTTATTTATAGAAGTGTGAGTTCGAAAGGCCTAGTTCTGGGAATCTATTTGTAAACGGTGAGCTCAAAATGACTCTATCAAAGGATGAGGCTATCATGAAGTGGCCAAAGCAAAACACATTTTCAGAAGTGAGGACATTTGTTGGAGCTAGAAAGTACTTACATAGGTTCATAAAAGACTACTCTTCCATTTCTTCTCTGCATATTATTAGATAAGGGATTTACACATAAGGACAAAGCCATGGTGTGGGGTAGTGCATAAGATTGCGACTTTCAGGAGTTGATAGAAAGGAAATTTATATGGATGTGGAACCTTCCCATTATGAACTATGGAGACCGAACAATGCAAGTAATCCATTGGAATTCAACAAACCCAGTTAAAGAAGGAGAACTAAGAAAAATACTTTCCACACCTACCGAGACAGTGCTTTTGCTACATCCCATGAATCCCCCCCCGCTGGAAAAATCGGGTGGATTAAAATAGATTAAAACAAATTAGAATTAGCCATAGAACTATAGGAATCCCATGTGAAAATGATGACCGTGCCCAAACAAATGTGTCCAACTACTTCTGTTGGGTTATCCGCTACCTCCTACCTACTTCTCTCTCCTACTCTACCCGTATTCTAGTATCTAAGGGAAAGGTCCCTACACTAGATTTCGAATTATGTCAGTTCCAATTATGTTGTTGCTGAGAATAACCATGCCCAAATAACCATTTATAACTACTCATGGTAATTTTGTGCCAACTTCCCATGTTCCACTGCATGTGTCCAATAATGAAGCCCATGTCCAAATAACCATTTACGAATGATAACTGTGATCGAACGTTGATGCTACTTGGGCATTATCCTACCTCATTTTCCTTTCTATCTCTACCCTTCTTCTTATATCTAGGGATAAAGTCAATATGCTCCATATTGAAAGGATGTAGGTTCAGTTATTGCTCGAAATGACTGTACCCAAATAACTGTTTACAATTTCTCATGGGAAAATCCCTGTCCAACTACTCATGGTTGATAATGAAGCTCGTGTCTGAATGATAACTGGGTGTGAATGATGATGTTGTTTTCCCTCCCTCTTACTCTATTTATTTCTCTCTATCTACCCTTCTACTAGAGTCTTTAAGAGAGGTCACTTTGATCCCACTGAAACACTACCCAAATATGTTTTGATAGGAAAAAATCATGAATGCGGAAGTTTTGTGAATTCTTTTCCAATGAAACATTGTGTATTTTCCAAACTAGGTATTTAATCGATCAATCAATCATTGTATCTCTTTGTTCTCTTTCTCTTGGACCACCCCTTTTTTTATCTGGTAGTTTTCCTCTGGACTACCCTGCTCTCTAGATGTGGGAAATCTATCAATATTAGGCATCCACTCACCCCCCTTATCTAACTATCAGAACATTCCTAGCGTGAATGAAAATGTGTCTAAGTATGATCCTTGATACGTAAGTCATAAGCATTAATGATTCATCCCTCCCTTCAATCATTTTGATGTAGTAACCATTTTTGTGTTTCATAGTAGTAAGTGAGTTTGATTTCTAGGTAGGAAGTCGTTCCATAGTATATAAGTTGAGGTATATTTATAGGTATATGGTTCCATATGGTTCGAGGTCGAGTTATAGTTAGAGTTGAGGTCAAGGGTTGTTATGTCGAGTTCGAGGGCAGGAAGACCTAAGTTGACACAAGCCATAAGGCCATTTTGTTGACCTTTCATTTTATTTTTCTAGCCCACCTATTATAAAACCAATGAGAAAGGATAAAGGTGCTCGATCTAAAGGTAATTGAATCCATCTTGCCTCTATATAGGGAAACTTAATGAAATGAAGATTTGAAGTAATAATAAATCAATTTAGCCCCCCCGGATGAGTTTCCTTCCTGACCAGTAATCTCCCCCATTATGAGAGTTGGAGAGAGAGTTAATTAAAGCAGCATCTTCGTTCAACCTATAAGCTAAGGGAATGATATGATTACTCACTCACACTAAGGACCTAACTTTTGATTTTGTTCTTAGTGAATGTGAAATACAACTACTCTATAGACTACAACTAATAGTATTGAGTGCCACTAGTGGGTATGGTGGCTACATTAATAAGAATTAGTCAGGTAATTAGGCTAGTGGTTTCTCATGGATAAAATTTACTCTACCAAAAACTCTGCCACAAAGACAAGTACAAGAAATAGAGATATCATTCACAAAAAATATCTATTTATAATACCATATCGTGAACTATATTGCATAACCACGGTTTAACCTATGATAACACATATATACAATAATGTTGGTTTACATTCCCTCATACCTTGAGAATAGATTTTACTCTACCAAAGACTAAAACTTGTTGCTTCCCAAGGCTTCTTTCCATAGAACTAAGGCTAATACTGTTGAACTAAGTTATGTCGATGGACGTAAATCAATTGATACATTCTCACTATCATTCCTTGTATCGATAGTCAATCCATTTTAAGGTCAAAAACCATATGGATACCAACATGAATTACTAATGGGAATACATATAACCTATCTCTTTTGTATCCCTAGTGTTAGCACCTAAATCTACCTTAGGCTGAAGGAAGGCAAAATTCAGGGTAACCATAAACCACACTCAGTCTGGTAGCTAGCCCTACCAGAACAGGAGACGGCTCTCTCCGTGTCACGCTCAGTCAATACGTAAACGAAATGGTCTGAGATGACTTACAATGAAATATTGATCTTAGGCTAGTAAGTAAATATGGATACAAGAAGCAATTTTTTGTGAATGACTGAGTTTCTGGGATGGTATGGGACCAACGAAAAACAATGAACAGAGAATTTAATACAAAGGCACAGATTACTTCGTGAGGCAAGATAGGAAGAAAGTATAGCAATTTATTTTGAAATAACGCGGAATGGAGAGATTTCTTAAGAGGGTGGAAAGGGCACAAGTACATGAATCCTTTTCAATAGAAGAAAGAACACTGAACATGAAATTTTCCCACAGGCAGAGCAATAAAAATGAATTCTACCTTATCTAACTTATAAAATTTCACTGGAAATGAATATGAAATGAACTATGAAACATAACGAAATACACATGAAACATAAGAGACACATTTGCTACACTCACAACCACATGAATCTCATGAAATAGAGCCGTTGCCTTTCATTAATCCTCTGTCAAAATATACAATGAAGAAATAGAGTCTCTTTCCCACAGTCTCCGAGAAATTACAAGCCAACCAACCCCTTTGCAAAATGGTTTGCATAAAATAAATAGACTATGCCATGGGGAAATAGAACGACCAAGAGTTGGGGAGTTTCTCAAATCATTACAAAATGGAGATGGAAAGCCAACCATTAGTTACAGGTGTAGCGTTACAAAAACTACAAATGGCTTGGGTGACTGCTCGCCTTCCTTTGCCACTTCGATAGAAGCCATCCTCTAGTGAAAATACTTTAAATTTTACCTTAGGTGCCAGAAAAATTGAAATGTAGATGAGCGGGCCCACTTGGAGGAAGTCGCGAATCAAACTTTCGCGAAACGGAGGTGAATTTGGCCTTTTTCTCTATATGCGCTGCGCCACTTTGGATGTTGTTTTGAGGTAACTAAAGGAGTCCAAATTGTGCCCAATTGTGCTTGGTGGAAAGCCTGCCTTGTCTACATTCCAAATCAGGTGGAATTTCTGAATTTGGTGCTCCTTTGCCCCTCCAAAACTTCATTCTCCCAATATTGCTTCCTGTGTGTCAAAATAGGGGCAGAGAGGTCATTTTTTAAGTGTTTTTGACCTCTCGGAGACTCAAATAATGCCCAAATTTCTTTTTCCATGCACCAGTAGTCATGATTTTTAATGCTGAATCCAAAAATGCAAGCCATTTTCAATTTGGAGCTCCCAATCCTAAGCGTCGCGCTAGTGGCGCGACGCACATGGGAGAAAAACCCTGTTTTGTGCACAAACTTTGTCAAATGACCAAAAATGCCCCAAAAATGCTCCAAATTTCTTGGCCATGCACCCGAAGCCATGATTTTTCATGTTGAATCCAAAGATGCAAGCCATTCTTGATTTGGAGCTCCCAATCCTAAATGTCGCGCCCAAAGCTATATGCGTTGAGCCTTTTGGAGGCCTTCCCATTGTCCAAATTGGGCTCAGGATAGCTCGTTGGAAATTTATTTGTGTCTACATTCCAACCAAACTAGAATTGTTTAATTTAGAGTTCATTTTCCCTGTCAAAAATCAAATCTCACAAGACTGGTCAAAATGTGCCAAATGAGGCTGCCTCAAGGCAGAGTGCTGTTGCAGTCAACGTTTGAAGGTGTTCCTCAACTCCAAATTGAGCTCATGATAGCTCATTGGAAACAAATTTGTGTCTAGTTATCATTTGTTGCATCAAGCAGGTCATTTGGCTAACCAAGCTAGGAGAAAAATTGATTTTCCCAAGGTCACATTAGAGGTGCATCAATTCTCCCGAGGCAATTGTATTTTTGACATTTCTCTAAAACCATGACACCTGTGTAAAAAGTGAAGGAGGTTTTTATTCCTTGGCCTATTTTGGACAAAAAAATATCTCAGTTTTCCCAAATTCATCTTTGATTTCTCATAAATATCATTTGGCTGAAACCTATCCCGATGTGTGGGACAAGGGATTTGTCGAAATGAAGTGAAATGAAGGGGATAGGGGGCTTCTAAATTCTTTAGAAAATTTTGGGAAGTGGGGAGGGATGTCAGAAAGTAGGGGAAAGTGGAATCTCAGAAATTGAGTGGGAGGAAGGGGTCCAAAAAGGAAAAACACATGCCTAGCCTAGAAAATTGCCAAGTTGTAGCAAGGAACTAGGGTTTGTGCGAAAATGAGGAATTTGGGGGATTTTAGTGATGGGAAGTGTTTAATAAAGTACATTATGGATAAGGGAAGGTGTATGAACATCAGGATACAAGTTTTTCTGATGATTTGACCATCCAAGAGAAATTAGCTTCAAAACCCCAGGAGAGGGAAATGAACCTTGCCTAGGCGCAACTGAAGCATGAACAAGGTGTAAAATGACCCAATGGAACTTGAAATGATGATGAAAACCCTTTGAATGATGGTACACTCAGTTGAATGGTGACATGGAATGTCATTTGGACAATTTTGACAAGGGTAAAATCAAACCCTAGATATAATGCCTAGTGACCAAATTTTGCTTGGAGACTCACTGAAATGACAAAATTTGACCTTGACACCTTAAAATCACTTTGTACGAGCATGTTTGATCACTGGAGGAAGGCTGCAAAGACCGATAGTAACAGATGGAGCGAGACACCTAAAAATGAAATGCAGAAAGAGCTTGATCTCTGACAGAGGACTGCCAAGACCGACTCTAACATTGGCTCCAATGGGGGATGGTAGCTCCTTGGAGGTGCCAAGAACTGCAAATCTTTGGGAGAGCAGACAGTGCCTTCGTCCATTGGGCTATGGAGTCCATTATTTTGACAAACCACACAATACTCTGACTCATTTATTGACTGAAACCTGACTTAGACCAGCTTAATTATGGAACCAACATGACTGAAAAAACTGACTCAATGCAAAAGGAAATAACTCATGACTGACTTAATTAAAACAAGAACTTACAAAACTTGTTTCAATGGAAGCAGTCCTTCAAATCATGATGACAGCCACCTGCGTACTAATGTAATATGTACAATCATTTGTAATGTGTCTTCCAATGTAACCAATCAAGTAGATGCCTCCTTGATTCATTCTCCTGATCAGATCTTCTGGTCAACAATAGATACTGGTAACTAGGCCTCGAAAAACATAATTGACCATGATCTCCTTCATCATTGAATATTGCAATAATGACCTTCACTATTGTCTGCAACAAATATTCCATTGGATCATGAAGAACATAAGGTCTTTCCTTCTACTAAAGAAACAAGGTGTCGTTTTCTTGTGATGCTGATCCCTTTTCATAAATAAGAGTAGGTTCCTGGTCTTTAAACAATTCTGAACAAGTAGATGAGCAGATTTCCTCTTCAAAGAACATTTCAAAACATGAAACATAGGAAGAAGAATCTGAAATGGAATCCTGAATGGTCTGGTCTGCTGAAGTCTGAATACATTGTAGATCATCTTCATATGATATGACAGGCAGATTGTCTTTGCATCCATCAATCATGAGAAAAGAAACTTCAAATGATTCTTGAAACCCAACACAATCATTTATATCATCTACCATAAATTCACCCAGATATTTTTCACTTAATTGAAAAAAATTCTCATCTTGCTATTCATGAGCTAACTAGACTACCTCTCTATGAAGGCTTTGTTCTGATGACATGAGAACATTTGGATTCAAAACTCTGTTTTCTTCATTCCAGGTGATTTTAACAGTAGAATTCTCTTTCATGGGACTTAGTACAAGGTTTTCTTGGTCACCATAATCCGAATCTGGATCTGAAAGGGTTGACTTAACATTATCACATTCTGAAAGTAGAACTGGACTTCCCTACATGTTGTCTTCTTCTATCGACAGAACCGAAGTGACACTTTTTCTTTCATCACTTTCAACCATATGGAATTCTTCAACCTGTTGATTTATAAAGCTGTTCACCAGACTGTCATCCTTTTCAAAAGAGGAAGAAGTTTCACCAACACTTTCTTTTCCATGCGTGCACTATAAATCCGCTTTAGCTTGAGCTGGAACATAACCATGCAAGAGTTGATCTATCTCGTCTTCAGACAAAGGAGATAAGACCTTTTGTTTCCTTTTGCTCAAACAGCGATTGTCTTCATTAATTTCAAGTGAAGGTGTATACAAATATTCCTCATACTGTTGTTCCATTTCATGTAATTCCTATTGACTGTCAAGATGCAAAATTCTTCCATCTTCCACTGTACTACAATCTTGATCATGCTGCAAATTTTCATGATCGTCTTTACGTTGTTGAAAGAGATTTTCATACAAGGCTTCCATGATCTCATCATCCATAAAGTTATCATCCTCATAGTATTTTTCAAGGCTTTCAATAAAAGTAGAAGCATGTTTGCAACAATCATGAACTAGATTTAATGATGGATAAGAGTCTTTATATCTTTAAATGAATAGGGCATGAAAATCGTTTAGACAGTAAATACAAGCAGCGGGCAAATTTTCATACCAATATTGGGCTTCACCTTCCACAGTGTCCAGGAATATCTTCATCAGGCAATCTTCAGGAAAATCAACTTTCAACTTGCGAGTATGCATGTGAAATCTAACTAGATGTAAAGCAACGTCCTTCTTACCATCATCTTTAAACGTAGGAAGATTCCTTGACCAATCTACCTTCAGAATTTTATTTGGAAAGCCTGGAATGTGATCTCGGCTCATGGGAGTGTATCTTCTTGCAATCCGCTCCATTTTGAGAAATCTCAAAGCTACTGATCCCTCTGCAGTGGAGTCACCATGAAGCACCGGTTGCTGGATTCTTCAGTGAAAGGAGTCGCGAGGAGAATGATTCCAACCGTCTTCTTATTTATGATCATTGTTCACCATCAACCATCAGATCTGAGCTTGATAGATGTATTGTGGAAAAATAATCTTCAAGTAAACCATTTTCTCCCCAGTGGAGTCGCCACTATGTTAGCACCTAAATCTGCCTTAGGCCGAAGGAAGGAAAAGTCCAGGGTAACCACAAACCACGCTCAGTCTGGTAGCTAGCCCTACCAGAATAGGAGAGGGCTCTCTCCATGTCACACTCAGTGAATACATAGCCGAAACAGTCTGAGATGACTTACAGTGAAATATTGATCTTAGGCTAGTAAGTAAATATGGATACAAGAAGCAATTTTTTATGAATGACTGAGTTTCTGGGATGGTGTGGGACCAATGAATAGCAATGAATAGAGAATTTAATACAAAGGCACAGATTACTTCGTGAGGCAAGACAGGAAGAAAGTATAGAAATCTAGTTTGAAATAACGCAGAATGGAGAGATTGCTTAAGAGGGTGAAAAGGGAATAAGTACATGAGT
Source organism: Pinus taeda (assembly GCA_000404065.3). Classification (NCBI taxonomy): domain Eukaryota; kingdom Viridiplantae; phylum Streptophyta; class Pinopsida; order Pinales; family Pinaceae; genus Pinus; species Pinus taeda. The sequence continues at coordinate 35,352 of APFE030323494.1, forward strand.
CCTTTTCAAGAGAATAAAAAACACTGAACATGAAATTTTCCCACAGGTAGAGCAATAAAAATGAATTCTACCTTATCTAACTTAGAAAATTTCACTGGAAATGAATATGAAATGAACTATGAAACATAACGAAATACACATGAAACATAAGAGACACATTTTCTACACTCACAACCACATGAATCTCATGAAACAGAGCCACTGCCTTTCATTAATCCTTTGTCAGAATATACAATGAAGAAACAGAGTTTCTTTCCCACAGTCTCCCAAAACTTACAAGCCAACCAACCCCTTTGCAAAATGGTTTGCATACAATAAATAGACTATGCCATGAGGAAATAGAACGACCAAGAGTTGGGATTTTCTCAAATCATTATAAGATGGAGAAGGAAAGCCAACCATGAGTTACAGGTGCAGTGTTACAAAAATGACAAATGGATTAGGTGACTGCTTGCCTTCCTTTGCCACTTGGATAGAAGCCATCCTCTAGTGAAAATACTTTAAATTTTTCCTTAGGTGCTGAAAAAAGTGAAATGTAGATGAGTGGGCCCACTTGGAGGAAGTCGCGAATCAAAATTTCGCGAAACGGAGGTGAATTTGGCCTTTTTCTCTATATGAACTGCGCCACTTTGGAGGCTGTTTTGAGGTACCTGCAAGAGTGAAAATTGTGCCCAAGTGTGCTTGTTGGAAAGCCTGGCCTGTTTAATTTCAAAACCAAGTAGAATTTCTGAATTTGGTACTCATTTTCCCCTCCAAAACTTCATTCTCCCAAGACTGCTTCGTGTGTGTCAAAATAGGGGCAGAGAGGTCATTTTTTGAGTGTTTTTGACCTCCTAGAGACTCAAATCATGCCCAAATTTCTTGTCCATGCACCCATAGTCGTGATTTTGCATGCTAAATCCAAAAATGCAATCCATTTGCAATTTGGAGCTCCCAATCCTAAGCGTCGCGCCAGTGGCGCGACGCACTGCAAGAAAAACCCTGTTTTGTGCGCAAACTTTGTCAAATGACCAAAAATTCCCCAAAAATCATCAAAATTTCTTGGCCATGCACCAGAGGCCATGATTGTTCATGTTGAATCCAAAAATGCAAACCATTCTTGATTTGGAGCTCCCAATCCTAAGCGTCGCGCCCAAAGCTATATGCGTTGCACCTTTTTGCAGGAGTTGTTTGGAGGCCTTCCCGGTGTCCAAATTGGGTACATGATAGAGAATTGGAAATTTCTTGGAGTATACTTTCCAATCCAACCATAATTTGTCAATTTGGAGTTCATTTTCCTTATCAAAAATTAAATCTCCCAAGACTAGTCAAAATGTGCCAGATGAGGCTGCCTCAAGGCAGAGTGCTGTTGCAGTCAACTTTTGAAGGTGTTCCTCAACTCCAAATGGAGCACATGATAGCTCATTGGAAATATATTTGTGTCTAGTTATCATGTTAATCATAAAGCAAGTCATTTTTCTAACCAAGCTAGGGGAAAACTTGATTTTCCCAAGGTCACTTTAGAGGTGCATCAATTCTCCCGAGGCAATTGTATTTTTGATATTTCTCTAAAACCATGACACCTGTGTAAAACGTGAAGGAGGTTTTTCTTCCTTGGAATATTTTGGACAAAAATAGCTCTCATTTTTCTCAAACTCATCTTTGATTGCTCAGAAAAATCATTTGAGTGAAACCTATCCCGATGTGTGGGACAAGGGATTTGTCGAAATGAAGCAAAATGAAGGGGATAGGGGGCTTCTAAATTCTTGAGAAAATTTTGGGAAGTGGGGAGGGATCTTAAAAAGTATGGGAAAGTGGAATATCAGAAATTGAGTGAGGGGAAGGGTCCAAAAAGGCAAAACACAAGCCTAGCCTAGAAAATTGCCAAGTTGTAGCAAGGAACTATGGTTTCTGCGAAAATGAGGAATTTGGGGGATTTTAGTGATGGGAAGTGTTCAATAAGGTACATTATGGATAGGGGAAGGTGTATGAATATCAGGATACAAGTTTTTCTGATGATGTGACCATCCAAGAGAAATTAGCTTCAAAACCCTAGGAGAGGGAAATGAACCTTGCCTAGGCGCAATTGAAGCATGAACAAGGTGTAAAATGACCCAGTGGAACTTGACATGATCATGAAAACCCCTTGAATGATGGTACACTCAGTTGAATGGTGACATGGAATGTCATTTGGAAAACTTTGACAAGGGTAAAATCAAACCCTAGACCTAATGCCTAGTGACCAAAATTTGCTTGAAGACTCACTGAAATGACAAAATTTGACCTTGACACCTTAAAATCACTTTGTAAGAGCATGTTTGATCACTGGAGGAAGGCTGCAAATACTGATAGTAACAGATGGAGTGAGACACCTTAAAATGAAATGCAGAAAGAGTTTTGATCTCTGATGGGGGACTGCCAAGACCGACTCTAACACCTAGTTCATTAGTCAACAAATTTGAATAGATCTATATGCCCTTGCCATCTGATGTGAGAAATAATACATTTGTGTTAGATTTAACCAAGGCTCAAGGTTCCACTACTACCGAGATATCGATATGATATAGAGCAGCAACTTAGAGGAAGGAGAACTAAGTTCCCCATAGTTAAAGAGTAAAATTATTCCAATCTAATAAGTATGTAGCTAGCTCTCTTTAGGTTCCTACATGTCCAACAGTAAGTTAGTGAGAGTTAGGTGTGTTCAGAGGGAAATTAAAAATATACAGACATCACATAGAGACAACCCTTTAGTCAGTTTCTTTCATACCTCAGGAAATGGTTTAAATTTTCCATTTATGAGGTGATCATCATAATAAAACCCTTTCCAAAGTGGGCACCATTCTATTCTCTTTCTCCCTAGGTACACCCATCACAATTTTTCCCTAGTCGAAACCTTATTTCGAGTCACTCGATGAATCATCCTTGTATCAAGGTTCAAAAAATGAGATTCGTTCTTAGTCAAAATGTCATTTCCTTAATTTTCTCTATGGGATATGTATCCTTTAAAATATTTTAGAAACAAACAACCAGTAGATTAAAATGCATAGAATCAAAATCAATAGCATCCATCCATCCATGTTCATTGTTGTTGGAACCCCGACGGACCAAAAGAGAGACCATATGAAACCTCTCCATTTGGAATTTAATCTCTCCTATAAGTCAAGTGACCTTATGGCACTTTAGTAAAAATATATTTTTGATAGGTCTGCTTAAAAAGCCTCCTCTTATCATGGATCTAAAATGAAGAGTCTTGTTCCTGAACTATGCCATTTCCTTAGCTTTCTTCCCATCATCAGGATGGAGTGATATTATTGCTAAACTAATTTGAACTAAGAAGAGAGCTTTGGTTTGTGTGGCATTCGTTAGCCTAGGCCACAATAAGTAGATTTACAAAATTTCCAAAACCTTCTTCATTTGATCCAATCCATATGGGTACAGGTTTACTACTTTGATCCCCATAGGTTTGTTGTGTTTGGGTGGGGTCAGACCAGACAAAAAAAAGTTGGGCTAAGTGGCACAATGGGGACATAACTTCCATCATGATAGTCATTCTCACTGGAAGCACAGGTAGGCAAGTGTGAAGGGGAAAACCTGCAAAGCTGATACTGGAGGACAAAGCTGGAATCTCCCATCTATGTCTCTTCCATTCTTTTCAAGAGAAAAAGAGAGAGTGAAAGTCTTCTCTATTTAGTCAGTTCTATTGAGTGAAACTTTTAGTTCAACTTGTAGCTAAACATGAGGTGAAGATCTATTTCTTCAAATTTCTATGGGGTGCTACCTTATTTCACCTGGGGCTATGGAATCTTATTTCCTAGTCACCTATTAAAAAAATATATAAAAGAAAGAGAGCAAGAATCCAAACAGAACTACTACTAGTAGATACATATTTCCTACCATTGATTCTAATAGTAACACCCATTAGACATAGAAAGGAAGTTCCTATTTTATGGGCCCACCCATTGGAGATAAATATTACGTTACCTATTGCATAGAGTCCCTAAGCCAGTTCACATTATTGATAGTCCCTCCTTGGAATAGTCTTTATTCTACGTATCACATCTATAAGTTTCACTTACCTTTTTGGGACAACTAAAGAGAGGAGAGACCCTTAATAACCCAATTCCATAGGGCCTACTCTAAATTCAATAACCTAGTTCATAGTTATAACCTCTTCTATATACAATCCTTTGATTTAAGGTTAAGCGAGATGGATTTTTTGTTAGGTGTTACAAAATAATCCCATAATAAGGGAGTATAAAGGTAATCATTGGCTCCCTGCATGTTGTTAAGATAGGTCATGATGTTTCTATTTGCCAAGATGCCTTCATTTGTAAAGTCCATATCAATTGTGCACATCCCTTGAGCTAGCTCCATCGAATAAGCTATAGGTTGTATCGATACATGAAGGAGGGGGACTATAGCTCTTCAAGTTCCTATTGTTGTTCCAAATCTAGGGTCCATACTTAAGGTTCCAGACCTCCATAGTCAACTTCAAATTCAAATGTTACTAGTTAGTTGATTGGTGTTGGAAATAGAGTCCCTCCCATATCTACATGAGAAGTTCATTGATACGTCCTTGCCATTAATCTTCTTTACTAGTGTGGCCATTTTGGCTTTCTTCCTTTGTCAAAACCTCTTTTTGATGGGTCCGATAAAAAACTTATCATCGAGGCATGGAATGAAGTTTATTCTTACTGGAACATGTCATTTTAGGAAGGTTACCTAGTGCAGGATGTTGTCGATTTGAGTTGACAAAATCATTCCCTAAGTACACCCCATTTGATGAATATAAAGTCCAACTCTTCCCATGTTAGTTTGTTTTTGGTTAGGGCATATTTCTAGAACATCCTAATTTTCACATTTTGGATTAAAAACTATGGATCTGATGAAATATAACTCATTGTGTATCTAAAAATGATGTTCTTATTAATAAACCTTAGGTATTTCACACTTATCTTTCACTCTTCTCTCTTTTCTGTTAACTTTTTACCTTTCATATAATTTGAATATGATTTTCGGGCTTTGCTGCTCTAAGTGTTGGTCTAGGTGCTCCAATCCAGGTGTTTTTAATGGGAGATAACGTCTCATCCATCGAGTGGTAGTAATGATCCTCATCAAGAAGAAAGTGTTAGAGATCATGAAAGATTTGAATGTAGGAATGCCATGGTGTTCCATATTTTCAAGGGTATTCAAATGTAGGAACCAGTTTCGTAGCCATAAGTCATGCAGGCAAGTTTTGATTTACTGCTTTGTTCAGTAAGGTTACTCCGTAGGGTTAGGATTTTGAAGATTGAGAGGCTCGACCAAACACCACGGTAGAATAACACGACCATGCCTTCATGTTCCACGTATTATAATGGTAGCTATACATCCAGGCCTATTTCAATTAAAACCTCTATTGTGATCTAGAAAACACAAAAAAAAATTGTGGCTCGGTAACATGTCCATCATGAGTCCTCAGAAGATCCTTTGGTAACTTAAGTTCATGGTAGGTGGTTACATCCAATAGCATCAGATTCCTTTTTAACATGGAGCTTTATTTCTCATTGGGGTTCCACATCTTATATGACCACCATGAGGTTCCACTACTGAGAGGGTAAGGTAGGACATGAACGAGGTTCAAAAATGAAGAGTGGTAGTAGTGCCTTATGAGGTTTCACAATCGATAGGGGTTAGCACTATCAGGATCCTTCATGAATCAGGTCATGGTAATAATTCCATCATCAAGTGGTTACCATCGAACATGAGATTCCTACTGCGATAGATCCATAAAGCAGAGCCATAAGTGAAGCTAGTCCCCTAAACTCTAGAAAAGTAATGTGTGCATGTAATTCCTAAGATTATGTACATGATCCCATTAATATGTGATACTGCATGCATCCATTCAACTTGTCCATTTTCTATTTATTATTTATTCCATTCAAATCTTCATAGCTTCGTGAAAGCCCTATAATTGGGGCTCTATATATAGTTTTCCATTCATCAAATTATTCCATGTAAATAATATTTTAGAAACTATCTTATTATATCACTTAGTTTCGTGGACACACTATGTCCCACCTTAAAACTACTATTCTATAAATCTATTGTTATATGGTAGGCCATGCTAGTTGTAATGCCCAAAGTTGATCCAAGTTAGAACTTATGATATTTGCATCAATACATCCTTGCCATTGTTGTAAGAATTTGTAATCTATGCCCTAACCTTTCATTGGCTTCTATGAATAAGGCAGTCCTATAGGAAGGAGGATGTGCTTCTCTAGCTCTCCATATACCGCTACATAGGGAATGTTTCTTCTGCTTGGATTGGATGGATGGAATACTCGGTTCGGAGAAAGCACAAATATGATTTTATATATTATAGGTTATGAACCCTGCACTGAGACCCACTTAAAGCAATATTAAAGAAGAAGAAAATACCATTTCAACAACCTGGAATCCAAACCATTTCATTAGTGGATCCATATAAAATATATCTAGCTCAACATGCCTTCAAAACTCTATCTAAATCATCCCAGTAAGCCGACTCGCTTCGGTGGAGAGGCAAGGATATGCTACAAATTGCTTTTGTTTTAGGTCATGTTAGTTAAGGTCTCGTAATGGCAACAAAACCATGACATATGCGGTTCCGCCAATACCAATAGGGGGACCACTACTATCAGGTGAGTGAGTTAGTTCTGATAGAAATAAGTCATATCCCTATGCTTAAATGTTAGCGTCAATGAAGCTCTTAGCCTTTTGGTCGAAAGAAGGAGGGGCAATAGAGGAGACTGCCTCCTTAAGGAAGGGTAATAATCCAATGGGAACTAATCGACACCCATTCTGCTTGAATGTATTCATCCCCACTTCCAACTACAAGGGTCATTGTTGGTAATCCAATAGCCACTAGTAGTGTATAATCACCAACTACATTGTGGATATTCCCATACCATAAAACCTTTCATATATACGTTCAACTTGACTCACATATATACATTTCATTTTTATATTGTATA